>OY725500.1:1264193-1461467 GCA_963281255.1 Aphrocallistes beatrix | reverse complement strand
TAGCCATATAAAAAAGTTATCTCTAACCCTGAATTAGCTAAATTAAATCAATAAATGAAGGAATATTGAATTATATGTGGGTGAGCTACATTCCTTGGTTTGTCAAGTAGCACGTAATGGATATTCCATAAAATAGGTTAGATAATTAGTTTCAGATATTTATGTTAGAGGATCTCACTCAGTTTTCTTGTTGTGTTAGTCAATCCAACGAATTGCCTGTTCGAGGTGTTTGTCCGAATTGATTGAAGAATTAGCAAGTCGTATAGATACGAAAATTGGCAAGGTATCAAATGATGAATCTACGATTAAGTTCGAAGATCTAAGCGAAATTTTCACACCTCTACAAAAAAATAGAAACCACATTTTCACATCTTTTCTATACAATACTATGTATGGCTTCGCTCTCACAATGTGGAAATTATTGTACGATACTATTATTAATACTTTAAAGCAATGATTTATATAGATGTCTCAATTGTATTATAGTTTATAGCAATAAAAAAGGTGATGTGTATATTTTCACACCTTTATATACACAAGCGCGCTTCGGTTGCTTGCGCTGCGCGGCTGGCGGACATTTTGGGTCCGCCAGCCGCGCAGCGCAAGCAATATTGATTAATAATAAGGGGAATAACATTTCTAAATACTACTTCTTACTGCTAAAATGGATAACACTCAAAAATCATCAAAATTGTCATTAATTCTTGTAATAAAAAGACCGAAAGTTGGCATGATTGTAATGACACGCTTCTTTCCCATAGAGTCAAGAATTTGTACTACCTAATTTCCAAGTTTCATTGGCATCGTCTCTAAAAACGTAAACCTACATAAACCTATAGAAATGGATCTCTGTCGTAAATAGGATTTAGTGACACAGAAGCAGAAAAATCAAACAAAAAATCTAATACAAACAACACCAATAACACAAACGAAAATGATTACCTTCCTAGTATAGTACGTATATTGAAACTCTGGCACTACTTATAATTCAATTTTCTGAACCTCTTTGCTGAGTAGTAAATTGCATAATTATTCATTCATAATCGTTTTAGCCTCTCTAGAGGTTTCATAAAGACAAGCTCGCTTCACTTGCTTGCGCTGCGCGGCTTGCGGACACTATGGGTCCGCAGAGTCGCCCTGCGGGCGCCTGAAGTAACTCAATCTAGCCTATTTTTGTAATTTTTGTTTAACTTTATGTATCTATTTTAACCCTAATTTGACGTGGGGTCAAAGGTATAAATAGAAATGACCCCACTTTCATTTTCAATTTCAATTCACTTTCAATTAACTTTCACTTTCAATTCAACATTCCTCGTCAAGTTGGGGTTAAACAAATGTAAACAAATAATTTATCATATAGATCTGAAAATATGATATTCGAAATCTACATCCCTATAAACCCCATGTCACCCGTTGGAAGCTAGTCTCTAGCATTATTTTCAAAATTCATCAAATGGTGTGAAAATATGTATATAAAGGTGTGAAAATAGGCAGATAATATTTTTATTGCTATACACTATAATACATTTAAGATATCAAACATAAGTTGTGGCTTTGAAGTATTAATAAGAATGACGATCTATTGTAGTGTCGTGCTTGTGCAATGATTTCTATTGTGATAGTGTAGTCATTTATTTTGTATAGAAAAGGTGTAAAATTTCGCTTAGATTTTCAAATTAATCCTAGATTCATCATTTGACACTTACATGCCAATTTTCGTATCTCTACGACTTGCCAATCCTTCAATCAATTCGGACAAAAAAAAAAAAAGTGTTTTAAATAAAACAAGCGCGCATCGCTTGCTCGCGCTGCGCGGATTGCGGACACTGTGTGTCCGCAGAGTCGCACTGCGGGGGCCTAGATATACTCAATCTAACCTATTCTGGGATTTTTTTAATTCATATGAATATTTTAAACAAAGGTTAGCAAAAAAATTCTCACATCGATCCGAAAATATCTAGCCTATTTTTTAAAATTTGTTTACTTTATGTATCTATCGTGAACAAAAGTAAACAAATTAATTATCAAACTTACTCGAAAATTCGATATTCGAAATCTACACCCCTGAAAACCCCATGTCAACCGTTGAGAGCTAGTTTCTAGTATATTTTTGAGATTTGTTTACTTTATGTATCTATTGTAAACAAAAGTGAACAAATTAATTTTCAAATCTACTCGAAAATAAGATATTCGAAATCTTCACCCCTGAAAACCCCATGTCAACCGTTGAATTTTCAAATCTACTCGAAAATATGATATTCGAAATCTACACCCCTAAAAACCCCATGTCAACCGTTGGAAGCTAGTTTCTAGCATAATTTTCAAAATTCGTCAAATCGTGTGAAAATATGTATATAAAGGTGTGAAAATATACAAATAACCTTTTTAACTGCCATACACTATAATATATAATTGACACATCCATAAAAGTTATTGCTTTGAAGTAGTAATTACAATTACAGCCTACAATATTGTCGTATAATGATTTCTATTGTGAGAGTGAAGCTGTACATAGTATTGTATAGAAAAGGTGTAAAAAAGTTTTCCATTTTTTTTGCAGGTGTGAAAATTTCGCTTAGATCTTAGAACTTGATCATAGATTCATCATTTGACACCTGCATGCCAATTTTCGTATCTCTACGACTTGCCAATTCTTCAATCAATTCGGACAAACAAAAAAAAAAAAAATCCTAGCGTTTTAATATATAAGATACACATGTGTAAGAAGATAGAAGTACGTGTACCTTCAGCAATAATGAACTTTAATAAGGACTAAATTATGTCTCTCATAGATTGCTAAATAGTAAATAATGGACCACTAAGGTTACAATTTAAAAAACAGTATAGCGAACTATCCTATTAATATTTGACGAAAAGACATCATATAAACAACAGAAAATGTGGATTTTAATTTCAAAGTCAATAATAATGAGCTTAATAATAACACCCATCACATATAGTACGTATATTGAAACTCAGGCACTAGGTACGCGAGCCATTTTGTAAGGGGTACGCGAACTGCTTAATCGAGATATCATAGATTATTGGTAACTATAATTTGTAGATTCAAGTTGACGAATAATAATAATGTTGGCGTTAAAAACTTACTGTGATACAATGTATACTTACGTATATATTCATTCGTGTTTTATATAAATATCATATTTCAGTGATTCATATAAATAGATAGTCTATACTTTGTTTTACATTCTTATTCTGCAATATCGTACCCTGATTCTTAATGGCATCTGGAAAGAAAAGACGATTGTATTCCGACGAATATATTAAATATGGTTTTACTTCAATCAATATCAATAACATTGAGCGTCCACAGTTGCAAATACTTCGCCGGAATCGCAACTATCTCATTGAGACACGTAATTTATTATAATATATAATTCTACTCCTCAAAGCAATTCTTTCTAGCAAAATAAACATTAATATAATAAACTCAACTATACTTTTTCACAGGAGTACGCGGGAAATTCTCTTATCTCGAAGGGGTACGTGAGTTAGGAAAGTTTGGGAACCACTGTTTTAGATTCTCATTAAAATTCATTGAACACTCATCAATAAATTCCAAAAGCACACCGCTTCACTTTGGGGAAAAGGACATGAAGGAGAAAATGATACAAAGGAAAAAAGGATAACAAATAGGAAATGAGGAGGAAAGAGACACAAAAAGGAAATGAGACAAATGAATATTGCCCTGTGTTATGAGTTTTCCTACCTTTATTTGTAGGATGTAGGTTCAGCTCGACCGGAGGGAAACTGATTTTTCTGTTTGGTATCCAGAGTAGTATGTAGAGGGGTCGGTGTTTTGCAGTATTGCAGGTCTTCGGCTCACTTGCTGCAGTACGAAAGTGTGACAATAACAAGGAGTTAAATATATGAGGTGATGACATTCAGAGTGAGTTAAGTTATGAGTTTTCTTCATCCCAGAAGTGCGGATTTGTGCTTCCCCTGCTAGTGGGAAGTGACAGAACGATTTATTTGGTCTAAAAACGAGAAATAGACCGAAATTGACCCTCTTGATGATCCCCTGGAAGGGACGAAACTACCCAGTAGCAGCTCCATGAGTTACAGCTGAGCAATGGTCATCATATCCTCGTGCATAGATATTCTAGTTCAAAATAACTTGAAAAGAGCATAAAAGGAAAATAATTTTCATCTACTTACCTATTTAACACTTTTCACCCACTTTTTGTATTGATTGTCACATTCAACTAACACCCTCCTTCCTTCTAGAATGAATTGAATGTTATCTCACGATTTAATCAAGAAGATCGTCGAGGGGAGAATATGATAAAGGAAGGCTTCAAGAATAATATAACTTAGAGACTTCCTAATGATCAGAAAGGAGTAGAGCAGTGACTTTTTAGACTTCCCTTCGAGGGACTACTTGACAGACAAGGCGTGATCGTATGATTCACAATAAAATCCTTGGGGGGAAGTGGGTTGACTTAAATTGGAAACTGGTGCAAGGAATACAAACCTCGTCTCCTGAAAACAAAACAAAGCCCCCTTAATCTAGACTTAGAAAGATTGGAGAAAGGTTGAATAACACTGTAGATGAACGAAACTTGGTCAGAAAAGAGGTAGTACCAGGACTGTCACGAAAATTTGGTCGTTTGAAAAAACCTATGCTGAAAGTTTTGGTCCGGAGGACCGTTCTTTCAGGAAGAATTGGTCCGGGGGACTATTCTTTCATAGAAAATTGGGCTTATGTTTATAATTTAACACCTAAAAGGGTCGATCAATTTTTACATGCCCCTACCTAGACCAGGGGTTCCAACCCGTTTCCCCGTTGTCTAATAGAGTCGATATTCCAACAATGCAGAAAGGGACAAGTCCCCAAAGAGGATCTTGCACAAGAGCTCACAACATTATATTACCTTACACGACAAAAGGGCATCTTGCTATAGGATCTGAACTAAAAATAAATTTGAAGAAATCTATGAATTAGTTTTATTCAATATAACGGGCTAACTTAGCAATGCATACGTACTTTTTTATATAAAATAAAGATTCCACTAATAAACACTAATAGCCAGAGCGTAGTTAGCCTCATTTCGGAGTGCTATGGGATAATGAAGAAGACTTGTGGATGCTACACGTCTGATATAGTACGGTAGTTTTAGCTAGCACTTCTGTTTTGAATTTTAATGATTCCAACCAGATTGCACTATCGCTATTGTTACCGTGCCAGAAAAAACCTTCGGGCTCATCTTAGTCGGGTGGAGAAATTGACGTATGATACTTAGAAATTAGTTCACCACTCTCACACAGAGTTGCACGCGGGCCGAATATGATAGTTTGCGGGCTCCGCGGGAGGGAAATCTTGGCAGGGCTCCCTGTGATGACAACCGAGACGATGTTTTTAACTGTCACGAGGTAAAAATTAAGGAATACTATGGAACTTTGTTAATTTCCACTTATTTGTGTTTGCAGAAACTCACTCCCATAAAAATATTCCCTAAGTGTCTCTCTATAGTTAGTAACTTACAAAGTGGGCCAAAAATATTTATGCGGGCTTCATGCGGGCCGAATAATTTAGTTTTGGGCTTCTTGCGGGCGGAAGATTTAGCTGCTGGACGCAGCTACAAATTTCGGCCCGCGTGCAACGCTGCTCTCACAACCTGATGCCCAGATACTAACTACTATATCATCGAAAAGTACACGTTCTAAATTTCCTAAACTAGGATGTTCTAAACTGATACCACTACCTAACACTACAAGATCTAAATCACTGGCTAATTCTACACTATCTCTAGCATGGCCTATCGCGCTATCAAAAGAATTACTCAACTCACTCAATCCGGACATCATTTTCCACTCAGTATCTCCTGAATATTTAAACTATTATGCCTCCATCTGGCGGTAAGAAAAGATCGCTTATTATCTCGATTAACCACGAAAATAATAGATGCTAATTTTCCCCATATTGAATCGGCTTTACTCCTGTTATACTTTTGTAGGACACATTTCAGTGTTGGAAAATCGTCAAACCCAAGGAACAATAGTGTTTCTAGGAATTTGTCGTTGTTAAAATTTACAGGCACACCTATAAAGAACAATTATTTATAGCTTCACGAGAATAACATTAGAAAATATGAAGTTTAATAACTTACCTTATCCAAGATCGATATTGATAGATAGAAAATGAATTTAATTAATTAAGGAAAGAAGTAGAGAATGATAGTAGAATGATTGGAATAGATGAAAAAATAAATGCAGAAATAATGTAAGATAGTGAAAATGACAATCAAGACGAAATCTAGCATTATATACAAGCACATAGGATTTGCCTATTGCCATGATTACTTCTAAGAAGAAGCCATTGTGATGTAACATGTATTTATTTTTAGTATACTAGTTGAATTGGGATGCTTAAACCCGCGTATTGGCGAGGTGTTTTGCTGCGTCATTTCCTGTTTAAGCCATTTTGGGCGGGAAAGCCATACAAGTTTGCGGTCTGACTATAAATAGAAAAAATCACTTAGCCACCCGCAGGTTTTAATTAACAGTATTCAAAACAATACCACGTATGTACTTAGAAATACGCAACATTCTCAAAAGTGCATATTTTTATCTGAAATTTTAAACAGAATATATATTATATAATTATTAAATAATCCCAAGGGTAGACATTAACTGTATTTAAAGAAAATAATTTTAGATGGATATTTTTCAAGTTATTAACTGCTATCTCTGACATGGACAAAATGTACCCATCCATGGTCACCATATAATTTTTGAGCAAGATATATGAATTTCCAAATCCTCCGCTACACGTTGGAATAATTAGTTTCTTGATATCTCTCATATTTTTTTATTTAATAATTATATAAAAACGGTTTTGTCTGACATGCGAATCCGCATGGGAAGATAACGCTCATTCTCCATAGAGATTATGCATAGAAATTGGCGAGAGTCTTCATCTATGTGAGACATTTCTGTGACGAAGATAAAATACTTAATTGCGATATTCCCCAGGATGAAAACGTCTGGTCTTCGGAAAATGCCAAAGCCAATCAATTCCTCAATTGTCCTTCATATTTGAGTGTTAATTGGAACTCCCAATTTTATATACATCCTGAAGAAGCAGCCGAACAAGTCGGCGAAGAATAAGAAGGCTATGGGAGGGAACTGGTGATATGTAGGAGTATAAATGGTTTATTATGGTGAGAGCGCTAAAACGAAGTCAGCTGAAGGTATGCGAACATCTGATCTCAGTCAGGGTCGCTTATTGTGAACCACCAGGGGCAGGGTTTTATCCAGCTTTCCGAAGTCATACGCCTAAATGGGCGCAACTATTTTTCTACGCGCCGAAACTGATCTCCACTTTGGGGTATAGAAAGACCCCAGAGTCAGAGGTGATCATCACTTTGGGGTCTTAAAAGCCCCCAGAATCAAAGGTGATCTTCACTTTGGGGTCTAAAAAGACCCCAGAGTCAGAGGTGATCTTCACTTTGGGGTCTAAAAAGACCCCAGAGTCAGAGGTGATCTTCACTTTGGGGTCTAAAAAGACCCCAGAGTCAGAGGTGATCTTCACTTTGGGGTCCACAGAGACCCCAGAGTCAGAGGTGATCTTCACTTTGGGGTCCACAGAGACCCCAGAGTCAGAGGTGATCTTCACTTTGGGGTCTTAAAAGACCCCAGAGTCAGAGGTGATCTTCACTTTGGGGTCCACAGAGACCCCAGAGTCAGAGGTGATCTTCACTTTGGGGTCTTAAAAGACCCCAGAGTCAGAGGTGATCTTCACTTTGGGGTCCACAGAGACCCCAGAGTCAGAGGTGATCTTCACTTTGGGGTCTTAAAAGACCCCAGAGTCAGAGGTGATCTTCACTTTGGGGTCCACAGAGATCCCAGAGTCAGAGGTGATCTTCACTTTGGGGTCTTAAAAGACCCCAGAGTCAGAGGTGATCTCCACTTTAGGGTCTAAAAAGACCCCAGAGTCAGAGGTGATCTTCACTTTGGGGTCCCCAAAGACCCCAGAGTCAGAGGTGGTCTCCACTTTAGGGTCTAAAAAGACCCCCAGAGTCAGAGGTGATCTTCACTTTGGGGTCCACAGAGACCCCAGAGTCAGAGGTGATCTTCAATTTGGGGTCCACAGAGACCCCAGAGTCAGAGTTGATCTTCACTTTGGGGTCTTAAAAGACCCCAGAGTCAGAGGTGATCTTCACTTTGGGGTCCCCAAAGACCCCAGAGTCAGAGGTGGTCTCCACTTTAGGGTCTAAAAAGACCCCAGAGTCAGAGGTGATCTTCACTTTAGAGCCTCATAGACCCCATCACCATCGAGGGTTTTCAGAAATTTTCTATTTTCAAATGGACCCCAAAACCATATTGACAAAAAGGATTTACATTGCCAAGGGTGGGTTATTAATTAAACACTCAAATTTTGTTTTAACTCGCATCAATTTCCACTCACTCATGCTTAACATTCATAGTGCAAATATATGTTTAATTCTTTCTTAATTCTTATCTCCTAGCACCTAGAGGAAATATACAGAAACAAGATTCAAATGAAGCTGTTTATTCTACTTTTGATGTCACATATTTTTCACATCTCATTTCAGCTAACAATCGAGCAAGCATATGGTATGTTATTGTTACTCTAGTATAGTGTTTCTTAACCTTTTAGACTTTCGCACCCCAGCTTTCATAATAAACTTTCGCACCCCCTGGTAAACGAAATATCTTTGATTTTCTGACTAAAATATCCTAAACACGCGAAGCGCGCTTGTACTCTATTTAGCCATTGAGATCAATTAATACTTTTAAATAGCTTTGTAGGGAAGGAGTTAAAAAACATGATATACTTTTAATAAACCGAAAGTGATGGAATTACTCGAAAAAACTGATGTGCACATCTACACTTCAAAAGTGCTCTTATATACTTGTACGACGTATATACGGAAGGTTATTAATCTATACAAACGCGCTACATTTGCTTGCACTGCGCGGCTGGCGAAGAATTCATGTCCACATGAGACCCCTTCGGACGTACCTGCTAACAATTTCAGATAATACAAACGAAACGATATTTCAGATAATACAAACGAAACGATATGTAATGGTGGGATAGCCCACAGTAAAGTACAATTTGATCCTAGATTTAAGATATATAAATGGCAGAAAAGTCAAGTAATGATTGGTTTCCATGAGCCAATCATTTTAGTCTCAAAAGAACAATGAGTATTGCCTGAAATTTCTCTAATTAGCTCTCCAAAGAATGCGTTGTGCCATGACCTACAGGGTGGCTTTTAAGTTCTTTCCCAAGCTTGATTAGGTATAAAATTTCTTATACTCAAACAATCTTAGTTATTATGGTCTTTAGAGATTGTAATTCAAATATTCTCAATGATTTTAAAAGATTTTTCGAATCTAAGACCTAGAACTGTGTTTTGTATGGTGAGTTTTGTGGAGAAAATATGTGTCCTGGCGCGCAGAGAAATTCGAGAATCAGGGCCCACTGCTTTTCAAATTATCATTCTAGAGTCTTCAAATTCTAGGACAAATTAGCTCTCACATTTTCCTCGAACACTCTAAATTTGTAGAAATATAAGATGTTTAGATCAGTATATATTGAGAAACATTTGGATCAGATTTTTGGTGATGTGAAAAAAAGTGCCATTTTGGGTGATTTTGCAAAATATACCTAATTTGAACACGTGAAATAATAACTTTATCTCGTTTCTGATAATGAATTCAATGGATTTGTGGAATAATTCCATGGTGAATGAAAGGTATCTGGTGCTAAATCGTCATGGAACATCGACTATAGAGACATTTTTTACAAAAGCAGTGGCCCTGTTTCTCGAATTTCGCTGCGCGCCAGGACACATATTTTCTCCACAAAACTCACCATACAAAATACAGTTCTAGGTCTTAGATTCGAAAAATCTTTTAAAATCATTGAGAATATTTGAATTACAATCTCTAAATACCATAATAACTAAGATTGTTTGAGTATAAGAAATTTTATACCTAATCAAGCTTGGGAAAGAATTTAAAAGCCACCCTGTACATAATACACGGCCGTGTATGTCACCGAAAAGGGCTGAAAAATAGAAGGCCAGTTTTAACATAGTCAAAATTTAATTAGACCGATAAATCAAAAGAAGAAAGGTAATATTACCATTACAAACATTGTATCAGGGCATGCAATTCAGCTGTCAAAAAGTTGATATGTCATCATGTGATTGCGCAATAGGCTCCTTTTAGAGCGAAAATGCTGCTGTTCTAGCTCATTTAAAACATCGTTATCTGCATTTCTAATGCTTGATTTTTTGATAGAACAACAATAGAAGGGTCTTAATTAAAAAAATATGAAAATCTTAACTGGACTGTCTATGCATTCCTCAGTTGATATGGAGACAAAGAATTGGCATTTGGATACAAGGGAAGGGTCCTGAGGACTTTATTTCGAATAACTTTCCAATATAAATAATTTACCGTCAGGTGCTCAAACAAACATTGATTCTCCGTTTTTTCAAAGTTTGAATACGGACCACTCCTTTTTTAATAGCCTTGAGTCTGCTTTTTACAGATTATTACATTTGATAGGCAGACAGCAGGTTGGCTGTGAAGATGCTGAAACTCTTATCAAAGGACTTGAAAAGCTGAATCTATGCGCATTCAAACGCTACTCAACTCCTGATCTATTCATCTGCTATGGATACAATCTTAGCTTCCCGAGAGCTAAGACTGAAATAGAACAAGTCGGAGGAGACTGGAATAAAATCACTTCACAGCTGCAGTGCTTAAGCAGCATGCAGTGTGCTTCTCTATTCAAATCTACTTTCAGGATTGCAAGTCAGCTGGCTTCCTACGCATTCGGAAATAAAGTTTGCCCGTGCGAGTTTGCTATTCTAGTGGATGCTGTCTACTCCATCGGACCAACGGTCTCATCCTTCATCAAACTCAAAAACGCTGTGCAGTATAATCAATGGCCAACTGCTGTTAAAGAAGTGGAGAATTTATACTGGTGCAAGATAAATAGGGAAAGGTGTTCAAGAGACACTGTGCTAATGCTGAAAGGATGTAACGGTATATAATGTTTTCAAAAAATTGAGAATCGTATTTTCATTATACTATTTCACTGATTATGCATGAAAGTAACAGTGGTTGTGATGGAGTGTGAGAATTATCTTTAGATGGATATTTGCTTATTTATGTGGGTTTAATGGTTATTTTTAATAAATAATTCCTGTAGCAAATCGACCGAGCCGCGATAGTTATTAAGACAGATTTTGTCAAATTAGAGTAAAGTGAGTTTAATGTAATTTTAAACTGGTTGCATGAGAACTAATTAGATATAAGGTTTTGTCTCATTCTCTCAAACCTGCTTCCCCTGCACTCGAGATCAGTCTTTCTTCTAAGGAATCCGGGGCGGTAACCCGGAATTTTTTGCTTTTTAGACCTTACCCCCCACCTCCCTGGAAAATTCAGCCTTTTGAGCGGGTACTTAAAAAGGGAAATATAGGATATTAAGTCAAGTTGAGGTTCTAAGGCCGGCAACCTTTTGAATAATGTGTGCCAGTTTCCTATAATGTCAACATATTTATGACCTTTTTTTGTGTGCCAGTGGCACGCCGGCTTTGAGCTGCCGATCACTGAATTTACATAAATGTCGGTCTGATTTTAAACTCCCCGTGCCGTCAATTTAGTTCTCGTGTGCCATAGGTTGCTGACCCCTGAAGTAGAGGGATTAAGGAAATGCATGTTCTCCTCTCATCAGGTTTATTTTCGCCACAAAGTTTTCCTTAACTCTAACTTAGTCAGCAATTTAGTTGCATGATATAAAATGTCTACATTTTACAGTATATCCCCAGTAGAAATCAACTCATTTAGGTTTTTTTGCTCGATCAGCTCGCTCTCAATATAAATAGAATCCGGTTAGCAAACAGATAGTGTAGTAAATAACAAGAGGGAACGAAAAGTAAATATGTTAATTAATAGTACAATAGTACATGGGAGGCACAAGACTCAGGTGTGGATCTAGGGGAGCGAGGGTCCATAGGCGCCAAGTGTGGATACCTGGGGGGGGGCATACCCCCAGGTTTGGAGCCTGTGGGGGTCGTAATGCCGGGCAGTGGAGCAGTAGAGGAAGCTGTGGCTGTGGTGGGGCTGGGGGGCTTGAGCCCCCCTGGATTCGAAGATGGCCCATAGACCTAATACAAATTTTAGGTAGTATAATTAGACCGATAAATCAAAAACCGTATAGGATAGACCTTTGAAATGTATTATTACCATATACAAACATCATATCGGAGTATTCAATTCAGCTGTCAAAAGGTTGATACGTTATCGTGTGATTACGCAATATGCTCTTTTTAGAGTGAAAAATGCTGCTGTTCGAGCTCATGTTAAACATCGTTATCTGCATTTATAATGCTTAATTTTTGATAGAACAACAATCGGAAGGCCTTAATCCAAAAGGTCTGAAAATCTTAACTGGGATATCTATGCATTCCTCAGTTGCTATGGAGACAGAAAAATTGACTTTTCAAGCCATAACTCAAAAAATACAGATCGTAGATACTAAGAAATTATACTATTCAATTCGCAAGCTACTACTTCCTATATTACGTATAGTAATACTTCACGTGTTTACTTTCAATATTCTCTGAGTTATCTAGGGTTTTGTCACGATTTATAGAGAAGTCGTGAGATGTAACAAAATCCTACATAACTCAGAGAATATTTAAGATAAACCATGAAAACTATTATTATTATATACAAGTGCGCTTCGCTCACTTGCGTTGCGCGGCTGCGGACACTATGTGTCCGCAGAATTGCTCTGTGGCACCTAAGGATAACATCAAAGAAACGGTTGATTGTTTTCTAATCCTCTACTAATCATCAATTGGCCATTGATGATTAATAATAACGTAATAATATGGAGGTGACCATCATGTGTGTTGATGCTGATAACATTAGGTAGATATTTTATTAGACACTTTGTAAACAAAAATAAACAAGTTATTTATCAAATAGATTCTAAAATAAGATATTTGAACTCTACACTATAAAAAACTCCATGTCAACCGTTGGGAGCCAGTCTCTAGCCTATTTTTTTACTTTATATTACTATTGTAAACAAATGTAAACAAATAATTTAGCATATACAGGGTGGCCGAACGAAATTGAGACAAATATATTTGCTTTAATCCAACCCTTAAATTTTGTCAGGTCCTTAAATTTTTACTTACTATAGACGTATCAACTATATTAACTATAGCATTGACAACATTGTCATTGTTTGAACAATAATGAATGAATTGGAGAAGAGAAAAGTTGTAGAGACCTATTTTCACAATGGACAAAGTGCGTCTCAAATCTGGAAGCTTGTAAAAGATCTCGGAATATCACGAGCCACAGTCTACAGGCTCGTTAAAAAGTTCCAAGATGGTGGAAGTAAATTAAGTTCTGGAGGTGAACTGTCAAATAAGAACCGTAGTGCGAAGAGAAATATTGCTGATCGTCTGCGCCGGAATCCAGCTCAGTCAGTCAGAAAAATCGCGAGAGAGATCGGAATTCCAAAATCCACGGCTCAAGATATCGTCCGAAGGGACTTGAAACTGAGAGCAAGGAAGAATGAAAAGAAACAAGCGCTTTCTTGATGAATCAGCCCCTTAATCGCCAAAATGATCGTGTTTACATCAAAGAAGGGACAAAGAAACCTTAAATAAGAAAAGATCGTGGAAAAGAATAAATTTAGCCGAAAACTCATGGTCTGAGCAGGAGTAGCCTATAATTTAAAAACTGATCAGGTTTTCTTCAGGCAAGGAGAGACTGTGAATGCGGATCGGTACCAAAGTGCAATTTTAGCTCCTTTTGTCGTTTCCCTTTGTCGTCAGCACAATCTCGTTTTCCAACAGGAGTCCGCCCCTTGCCACACGGCAACCAGAATCGCAGAATTTTTGAGGACAGAAAATATAGATTTTTGGACGAAAGAAGATTGGCCGCCAAACTCCCCTGATCTCAATCCCCTTGACTACGGTATATGGGGTATGCTGGAGCAGGAGGTGTACCGTAAGCCACCAAAGAATTTGCAGGACCTGGAGTGCAAAATTCGACGAGCTTGGGAGAATTTAGATCTGTCCAAAGTGAACCGGTGCATTGATCGATTGCATCTTCACATTGTCGCAATCGGGCGATTGCGACAATGTGAAGATGCAAAAGACAGCCATTTCGAATGAAAATGTTTTGTAATAAACCATATAACTAGTTTTGTTATGAGTCTAAACTCTACTTATCAATTTATGAAAATAAGTTATTTTTAAATTTGTCTCAATTTCGTTCGGCCACCCTGTAGACCGAAAAATATGATATTCGAACTCTACACCTCTAAAAACCCCATGTCAACTGTTGGAAGATAGTCTCTACCCTATTTTGATAATTTGTTTACTTAATGGATCTATTGTAAACAAATTAAACAAATAATTTATCATATCAATGCGAAACTATGATTTCGATATATACACCCCTAAAACCCTATATTAATCTTTGGAAGCTAGTCTCTAGCATATTTTCAAAATTCGTCAAAAAGTGTGAAAATATGTATATAAAGGTGTGAAGATATAGACATGACCTTTTTCATTGCTATGCACTATAATAATAACCATATAAGTTATTGCTTTGAAGTATTCATGACAGTTTATTGTAGTGCCGTACAATGATTTCTATTGTGAGAGTGAAGCCATATACATTGTATAGAAAAGGTGTGAAAATTTTTCCATTTTTTTTGCAGAACTGTGAAAATTCCGGTTAGAACTTAGAACTTAACTGTAGAATGCCCAGCATTTATATGGCTTTAGTGGCATAGAAAATGATTGGGAGACATCCGCGATATCGGGGACACTGTGTCCCCACTGGGCATTCTATGGTTAATCGTAGATTCATCATTTGACACTTACATGCCAATTTTCATATCTCTACGACTTGCCAATTCTTCAATCATTTCGGAATACAAACAAATAAAAAGAAATCCTAGCGGTTTAATATATAAAATGGAGTATACATGTAAGCCTTGCGAATTGAATGTTAGAATTTCTTAATGTCTACGATCTACTTTTTGAGTTATGGTTTAAACATTCAATTTTTTGCTCCCATAGTAACTGAGAAATGCATGGATATTCCAGTTAAGATTTTCAGATTTTTGGATAAAGGCAGTATTGTTGCACAATCAAAAATTCAAGCATTAAAAATGCTGATAATGATGTTTTGAATGAACTAGAACAGCAGTATCCTTCGCTCTAAGAAGAGCTTATTGTGCAATCACACGATGACATATCAATTTTTGGACAACTGAATTGCATACTCTGATACGATGTTTGTAACCTTCCTATTGAAACTCGATTAATGTGTAGTATATATATATTTATTTATATATATATATACTATATATCTGTAACGAATTGATTGAAGAAACTGCCAGGCCCAGAAAGCTGATTTTTGGCATGTGGGAGTCACCTTTTTTATAATTAGAAATTTCAGTTTTTCGACCATAACTCAGCCATTTTAGATGATAGAAGGCTGAAATTTTAATAGATTGTGTATATAAATATTTCTCACATGTGATATAACTATCTTAAATAATTGATGACTCATCACTTAGTTATGACGTATTCTTTACGCATCAGAAATTTTATAAATTGACTAATTTGGTGATTTTTCGTGCGATATCCATTATAACAGTAGGACAGACGTATTTAGAAATGTTATCTCCCAAATAACTAAATAATGGTGACCCAAGGCGCCCATAGGGCGCCTCTGGCGGACACAAAGTGTCCGTCAGCCGCGCAACGCAAGCAAGCGAAGCGCGCTTGTAATTAATAAATGTGAGCCTAGGCGCCCAAAGGGCGCCTCCGGCGGAAACTTTGTGTCCGCTAGCCACGCTCCGCAAGCAAGCGAAGCGCGCTTGTATGGCAATGATTCATTTCAGAGTTCTATCGTATACGGTTTTTGATTTATCGGTCTAATTATACTTTCAACTGTGTTAAAACTAGCCTTCTATTTTTCAGACCTTCTAGGTGACATATACGTTCGTGTATTAAGTAGGCCATGGCGTATCTAATTTCTGATTCCCCTAAGGCAAGGGTGCTCAAACTATGGCCCGCGAGACCATTCGCTGTGCCCCGCGGATAATTCGCTTGTTTTCATTATTTATATACACTGCCTGAACAAAAGTATTCGTACACCCCATAATTCCCCATACAAATAGTTATAATACTGATTTATTTAGTGTTTCAAGAATATTTAATTTGTGAGAGAGACACTTAATTTGACTTCAAATTCGAATTCTCCACGTTCAAATTACTCACTTTATATGTTTTCAAATTAATTACTCTTCCTCAAGAATAAGTATTTTCACCATTTGCTTTCCTATGCCACATGTCGCGAGTGATCACCATTGTATATGATGGCATTGGTGGTATGAAGTGGCACAGTTTGAAAATTTTTAACCTTGTGGGAGTGTAAACAAGTTGAAGAGTGAGTAATTAGAATATAGAGAATTCGAATTTGAAGTTAAATTAAGCATATATCTCTTACCAATTAAATACCTTGACTCGCTAAATAAATCAGTATTATAACTATTTGTATGGGGAAATATGAGGTGTACGAATACTTTTGTTCAGGGGCAGTGTATATACAGTAGATTGACGTGCTTCAATCGTCACAGATGATAATTGTTTTTTCTAAACACCATATAGAAATAATTATAGATACTCTACAAATGTAAGCTTGAAAATTGATTAAACTAAAGCCAGAGGCGATCTATGATTTGTGGCCCGTAAGGCGGAGCCTAATATTTAAAGTGGCCCGTAGATTTAAAAGTTTGAGCACCCCTGCGGGCCTAGGGCCTATAAGTTAATTAAAATCTATTTATTCTCCATATTATATGTCAAGTTACTATGTTAATGGGAAGCTTGGGTCAGCTATGTATTGGTATTGGTATTAGTATTTGTATTTGAAATACACTAAATAGTGTATTTATTTGTATTTAATTTTAAAATTTTAACATGAGCGTATTTGTATTTGTATTTACTACTAGGTGAGCATTTGTGTAATTGTATTTCTAATTGATTAAAAAAACGTATTTGGCCCAAGCCTGGTTGGTACTACACAACTAGGATGGACACGTGTCCATCTTAAACGTCTCTAGTTGCATCTATGGGGGCATAGGCGTCGTAAACTTTATTTCCTACCCTTGGACTGCCCGGCCACAATAATCCAGGGCCGTTCAGTCAGTTAATCGGGCCGTATCTTCAGCTGATCCAGCGTTACCGTCAGCCAAATGGGCCGTGAACCCTTGATCTACATGAGGAATTAGTACGAAAGTAAAAAGTATGTATTTATATTCCAGAAGGATGGATTACGATTCTTCCCGATGCGACTATCCTGGATGGGCAAAATTGTAACAGCCAATTACCAGTACATAATAGCACTCAGCTTTTACCGGGTAGTACCCGGTATTCCCTCTGGGCCGCCCGGTCATTGCCGGGTACCCGGGTGGGTTACGACGCCTATGTATGGGGGCAATAAATATAGTGAACTATGGGCATATCATTTCAAAGTTTATAAAAGTGAGAGAATAGTCGAGTAGTATCAATATATTGGTCCTTAAATACCTCTGAGAAAGAAGGAAGCAGGAAATGCATATTTGTGAGTACCGCCAGTGTCAAGTATATACTCTATTTTATTCTGTATTCAGCGCTATTGCAGGAATCCTGGATGATAAACCCAGGATTAAGATTTGCATTCACTAAGAAGGGATTTAAATATCTAGCTCAGGTGGGAGTGTCAATGCTAGAAACTCAGCTGAAAAAGATCAAAAT
Source organism: Aphrocallistes beatrix (assembly GCA_963281255.1). Classification (NCBI taxonomy): domain Eukaryota; kingdom Metazoa; phylum Porifera; class Hexactinellida; order Sceptrulophora; family Aphrocallistidae; genus Aphrocallistes; species Aphrocallistes beatrix. The sequence goes on along the minus strand of OY725500.1, from coordinate 1,443,621 downwards.
TCCTGATACACACGGAAATGTCGACAGTCCGATAGGACTGTACACTGGGACCTGATTAACTTTATTTTGAGGGAAGTTTTGCTAGGGTGATGAGTTCATCGCGCTTGAAACGGATATGAGCTATAACTCCAGACTGCAAGTGGTGAAAAGCTGCTTCAACCAAGACGGAGTTATGATAATGGAGTCATTAGTTATGTTTATAAATGCTCCGTAGCTGTAGCCTAATTAGTTAATTTATTTTAGTAAATGTTAGAACTTAGTTCTCTAGTATGTATGGTAATACAAACACAATTAGATTTGTATATATATTTCATGTAGAGATAAATTTGATGCTGAAAAGTTATGTCTCTGAAATTACAATACTGAAAACAATATCAGATCGTCTCTGCTGTTACCTTGTCCCATGCAATCTTTAACCATCGAACATCGAGATTTTTAGATTTTCTCCACTTTCCATTGATAATAACAACCTTTTCACGAGCTGGTGACGATAGTGAACTTTGAGCGATTGTATTATACCTTGATCACATGGTTGTACTACGTAGTTTGGCGGTGGTATTGGGAGGTAAAAATTTATATTAATGTTAGAGAGCTTGAGATTACGAGGGTGTGCGGTACAGTTATCAATAACTAGTAATATTGTACATTTTTGAGAAAGAAGTTTCTGATTCCATTTTTGTAGCCAATCCCTGAAAATATCCACAGTCATCCACGCTTTGCAATTAGCCTTTACTCCAAAGGCAATGACTTAATACCAGAGAAACATCGTGGAGACTTTGATTTTCCGATTATAAGGGGCATGCCTAATTTCCGGGACGGGACAGGATCCGGTCCCGTCCCGGAAATTAGGCATCTAAACCCGTCCCGTCCCGAAAATTAGGTACCTTTTCTGTCCCGTCCCGGAGATTAGGCATCTTGACTCGTCCCGTCCCGGAAATTAGGCATGCCCGATTATAAGGAGTGGGAGCCTTTCACCACTCATGCTTGCCCCAACCATAACAGTGATGCGATCTTACGGCTTTTTTTCTCCACTTCACTTTTCTTTTAAATGTTAATGTCTTATCGGGGCGCAGCTTGTAATATATTCCGGTCTCATCGACATTGTAGATAGACTCTGAAGCGTCCTGCGAAAGCAGTTCAGGCAAAATCAGGTCCTACAATAGTCATATAACCTCTTCTGATACTGATTTTTCTTCGCCTGATACCTGTTTCATCCCAATACTACACCTCTTCTTCCATCTATCAATAAAACCATTTGTTGCTATTAATGATGCAAGGCCCATTGAAACAGCAAACGTTTCAGCTCTTTCAAACAGCAATTTTATTAATTGCAATGTTGAGGGATATAACTTGCTTAAACCACTGAAGGAGATCAGCATCGACATCTTTCTGATTAGATGGCCGAAAACGCTTGCAATCGAGACTAAATTCAGAGGACGAAAAGTTACGTTTCAGAATTTCTCTATTCTTCCATATGCTGCTCACTGTAGTTTTGGCGAGATAACGCCTTTTGCACACATACGCTTGTTTTTCTCCATTTTCAATAGAAGATATATTTGAATGTCTAACTGTAACGGTTTTCAAGATATTGGCTCAAATGGTATAAATACGTTTCCATAGCAACGCTGGAATGTAGCATTTTTCGAATGAACTCATTCCTACCTTGATTATTTTTGAAAATCATAGACTAATAACGCTTTAAAATGTGCTTAAAACAGGTCAGAATATTGCCAAAATGTATCTTAAATCTGTGAAAAACAGGTGTGAAAAAACACAACTCACATTCCACACATAGTTAGCCAACATGACCAATGAACTCTAAAAATACGCTTCCTATTTAACAATAGACATTTTCCATGTCTAACTAGAGCGGATTACGAGATATCAATAATACATAATGGACCCAAGTTCCAGGACCAGAGATTGAACGCCTACAGTCCTTACTTAATTAAAGGATTCTATGCTTTTAACAAAGCTTAAATTAAGAAATAATATTAGTAAATATTCTTTACAAAATAATTTATGGTTCTATAATATGTATGTATCTATTTGCATGTATGAGCACTTTGAATAATCAGATTATGTCTATAAGTAATATATTTGGTTTTCGGATTTCCATAGTAAAACCATTCGGAGCAGTAAGGAGTACGTTATATCTGAAAATTTCCTCTGTGGGAAACTGATTAGTACGTACTATCCGGAAGTACGTTATAACCGAAATAGCTACTATAAGCTACATTGGGAGAATAATCCGTCAAATGACTCAGATGCGTACTAACCGAGTGTACGTTATAAGCCGAGTACGTTGTAACCAAGTTCCACTGTAATAATCTTTGGAATGTGAAATTTGTGGATTCATATTGGCCTTAAATCCAAGATTAGTAGGCTTAATATGAAGTATCTATCTTGAACCTAATTTTTCTGCTAGTTTTAATTTTATTATTGCAACCGTAGACAATGACAAATCAGCAATCCTTATTATAGAACCAGAAAGAGACGTATTGTTTTTTCGATATCCCCAGGTGCACACAGTGCGACTCTGCGGACAGGTAGTTTCTGCAAGCTGCACAGCGCAATCAAGCCACGTGAAGCTTGATTGTGTATAAAGACATATGAAGAGATGATGAGAGGAGAGTACTTAAATAATGAAATTTATTAAATCGATATGATTAATTGGAACAGAACCATAGTCTGACTAGACTAGAGCTGGTGTTTGTACATATTTTAAGGTCCTACAAACCAATATCTGCTAGTCTTATATAACTAATACTACAAGTATGAAAGACCTATGTGGTTAAATTGAGGAAGTGATCTAAAGTATTCTATCAAAGACATCCCAAGCAACTGCAATATATACTGTATAATTATTAAATAAATTAAGATGCAGATTTGTGATAAACTTGAATATGATACTTTAATTTTACTGAATTAATGTTGAACTAATCACATCATATTCAAAAATAGAATCCACCGTGAATGTACAGTTATGACTGGTGAAATTCTACTCTTTCCAGTAATTTATAATTGTAAGTGGATATCATCTTATTTGAATGTGATCTAATGTGATCTATATTTTACATATACTATCATCTCCCAAATGTTTGCTCTGCTTTTTTGTCGTAACAATTCTTCAATGTGAATATATTGAAAATTTAGCTAAAATTATAATAATATAATATGCTCAGATTCTAATTCTCAGGAAAATGATCGGTAAATGTGACTAATGTTATGTTCTACTAAGATCTCTTAAAAGTGTAATGATTAGGTAGGTGTATCATTCGGCTAATTGGTACCTCGGTTATGACTTTCTAGATTTACGACACTTCCCAACTAGACTTTTAGTAGAATCGAGATGAATCATACAATTGCCAAACCTCTCAAAAATATTGCACAATTTTATCGTAGACATATGTCAAATTGTATAAATTAAAAAGAAAATCTCATATTTTGAATGGCCACCAAAGGCAAAATCTGTACAGAAGCTCAATTAAATTCGATAAGATATCTGCTAAAATCGAATTGGAAGCAAATATATGATGAAACATCAGATTCTCAAATTGGACGATCAATACTTTATTTTGTTGATAATCTAAAACTTATCAAGACAGACACACGAACTGTGAGAGAGGGTATGGAACTCGTAAAATTCGATGAAAAATATATCTCTGAAATCCAAAATCGTAAGACTAATATTTCAAACATTAAAGCAAGAGGGAAGTACAATGAAAGTGTTCGCTTATTGAAGAAAGAGAGGAGTGATTTGGCAGTGGAGAAGGGAGAATTAGAAGATCAAATCATATTCTATAAAAAAGAACTCTATTATCAGCATAATTATGGATCAAGGATGAAATACAATTAATTCAACCAACAAATTTGATGGAATTTCAATTTTAAGGTTAAAATATTTTTTGGCTCGCATTGCAATTTGCTTATTTGATGCATAAACTGTTAAGATATCCAAATCCTTCTCCTCGGAGGCCACATCCCACATATAATTGGGATTGTGGGCCGCATTATAAAGGTACAACATAAAGTTTGCCACTGAATAATTGTATAATAAATGCATATATGATGACGCGTGACTTACGTTATATCAGACCTATTTACCAACTTGAGAACCGTAACCATGGATAAATGGAAGGCCATCGAATATATATACAACCATAGCCATCTGTATATAAGGCCTGCCATCTAAATCTCAAAAATAGACCAGGGATGCGGTCGAAGATGGTTGAACAAATACATGATCTGTCTAAAATCATTAACCACGCAGGATAGAGCTTAAGAATGTATTACCAGTATATATATAAATATGGTGCCAAAGTACTCATATCCGTTGCAAAAAATTTGATTAGTCATCGTATGATTGCGCAATAGGTTATATTTATGATGAATTTAGTGATTTTAGAGCCAGTTTAAGGACACTTCTGAGTGTTTTTAATATAAAGTTTTTCGCATAGAACCGAGCTGTGAATTGGTTAATGCGAAAATTTTGAATTTTTTCATAGGGTGTTGCTACATTCCAGCGTTGCTATGGAAAGGCCAGTTGAGGTCATATCTTGAAAACCGCAGTAACTAAGCATTCAAATTTTATCTTATTTGATAGCCAATAGACTGCTTCCTATTAAGTGATAATACAATTTCTACGTCTAAATTCGATGGTTTACGAGTTAGTAGACAAATAACCAACTGTTACCAATATGATAAATTGTCTAATAACTCGTAAACTATTGAATTTAGACGTAGAAATTGTATTATCACTTAATAGGAAGTAGTCTATTGGCTATCAAATAAGATAAAATTTGAATGCTTAGTTATTGCGATTTTCAAGATATGACCTCAACTGACCTTTCCATAGCAACGCTGGAATGTAGCAACACCCTATGAAAAAAATCAAAAATTTCGCATTAACCAATTCACAGCTCGGTTCTATACGAAAAACTTTATATTAAAAACACTCAGAAGTGTCCTTAAACTGGCTCTAAAATCACTAAATTCATCATATAGCTTATTGCGCAACAGGATGATGACTAATCATTATTTTCTCAACGAATATGCATACAGTGGAATTCGCTTATTAGCAACTCCCTTATTGGCAATATTGCTCTATTAGCAACCAATCTTCAGGTCCCAGGTGAAGATTTTGTGTTAATTCTGTTCGCTTATTAGCAACTTCGCGTATTAGCAACCATTTTATGAGCAATACTCGAGTTGCTAATAAGCGAATTCCACTGTACTTTGATACTATGTTTATAAATGCTTGTAATACATTCTTAAGGTACATTCTTAATTATGCATGGCAATGTATTTATATGTTGTATATATATTCAATGCCCTTCCATTTATCCATTGTCACAATTCTCGAAGTTGGTGAATAGGACTTATATAACGTAGGTAACGGGTGACGTTATCATGCTATTGTGCTATTGTGGAGATCCATGTTGATAATTTTCCAACAATTTTATTATATCCCTCTCCATTCGTTAGATATGCACCATTGAAATATTAAATTTGATGATAGCGACGTTTTAAAAGTTTTGACCTCAAATAAGCATGGGAAAGTCCTATGTTGAATAGTTTTCTAGTTACAGGGTGGCTCATAAGTTCTGTGCCAAGCTTCATTAGGTATAAAATTTCTTATACTCAAACAATCTTAGTTATTATGATCTTTAGAGGTCGTAATTCGAATATTTTCAATGATTTTAGAAGATTTTTAGAGTCTAAGACCTGGAACTATGTTTTGTATGGTGATTTTTATGGGAAAAAAATGTGGCCTAGCATGCAGCGAAAATCGAGAATCAGGGCCCACTGCTTTCCAAATGATCATTCTAGAGTATTCAAATTCTAGGAAAAATTGGCTCTCACATTTTCTTCGAACACTCTAAATTTGTAGAAATATAGGATGTTTAGATCAGTACATATTAAGAACCATTTGGATCAGATTTTTGGTGGTGTGGAAAAAAGTGCAATTTTGGGAGATTTTGCTAAATGTACCTAATTTGATCTAGTGAAATTATAACTTTCTCTCGTTTCTGATAATGAATTCAATGGATTTATGAAATAATTCCATGGTGAATAAAAGGTATCTGGTGCTAAATCGTCATAGAACATCGATTATGAAGACTATTTTTACAGAAGCAGTGACCTTGATTCTCGATTTTCGCTGCGTGCCAGGACACATTTTTTCTCCATAAAATTCACCCTACAGAACACAGTTCCAGGTCTTAAAAATCTTCTAAAACCATTTGAAAATATTCGAATTACGATCTCTAAAGACCATAATAACTAAGATTGTTTGAGTATAAAAAATTTTATACTTAATGAAGCTTGTATCAGAACTTATGAGCCACCCTGTATAATCAAGAATAAAATCACAAAATGTTACGCAATCTTGCTGATTTGGTAGATTTCCAAAATCAAAAGTTTAGATTCAAATTTCAATATACATAGTATACACTTTTCCAGTGTCCCACTCCATGCATTAGTAACAAAACTTTTTCTATTCTCTCACACCTTTTTCTTTGTAGTTTTTTTACGTAATGTAATTTTATGAGTTCACCGAAACATAACACTGTACAATTGCAATGAGTCTTCCACAATAACTGATTAACAATATTAACATTATACATTGATGTCTTTGTCATGGCGTCCATGGCGTATTAGTACCTACCCATTACTGCCCTAGGTATTCAACTCATTAACCGAGTTTATGTTAACTACAACCAGGGGCGCCGAACTTCTAAAATTTGTATTGCGTCTATGGGCCATCTTCGGATCCAGGGGGGCTCGAGCCCCCCCAGCCCCCCCGGGTTCGGCGCCTTAGACTCCTTTAAGTAAGGACTAGGTATTCAATCTCGAGTCCATTGTGTAATAATTATTGATATCTCATAATCCGCTCAGGTTAGGCATGGGAAATGTATCCTTACTATTAAAACTCGATTAATGTATATATACGTATATATATATATATATATATATATATAGAGAGAGAGAGAGAGAGAGAGAGAGAGAGAGAGTATATATATATATACACTGCCTGAACAAAGGTATTCGTACACCCCATAATTCCCCATACAAATAGTTATAATACTGATGTATTTAGCGAGTCAAGGTATTTAATTGGTAAGAGATACGCTTAATTTAACTTCAAATTCGAATTACTCACTTTTTAATCTTTCAACTTGTTTACACTCCCACAAGGTTAAAAACTTTCAGACTGTGCCACCTCATACCACCAATGCCATCATATACAATGGTGATCACTCGCGACATGTGGCATAGGAAAGCAAATGCTGAAAATACTTAATCTTTTATAGAAGAGTAATTAAGTTGAAAACTTATAAAGTGAGTAATTTGAATGTGGAGAATTCGAATTTGAAGTCAAATTAAGTGTATCTCTCACAAATTAAATATTCTTGAAACGCTAAATAAATCAGTATTATAACTATTTGTATGGGGAATTATGGGATGTACGAATACTTTTGTTCAGGCAGTGTATATATATATATTTATATACACTATCCGGACAAAAGTATTTGCACACTTCATTATCTTACATGCATTTAATACTAAAATGGGTCTATTCATGAAGATTAAAACTCCGAAACGGTAAGTGATACAACTAATCGGGTTCAAATTCGAAATCTTTGCATTCGAATTAGTTATTGTAGGATATTTCTAATCAATTACTAATTCCCAATTATTTCAAATTATCAATCACTGCCACCTTGTGCTACATATGTCCGTTTTTATCACTATACATGATGGTGATGTACTACCCCTTGTGCCACAGGTTGATAATTTTACTCATTGGGTTGGCCATTTGTTAGAAATCTTCAACTATTACTAATTCGAATGTAAAGATTTCGAATCTTAAATCAGACTCTTAATAGCTCTTAGAGTTTGAATACTTTTCCCTATATGAAAAGATCAATTTAGTACTATTTGTATGGGGAAGAATATAGTATACAAATACTTTTGTCCGGTTAGTGTATATATATACGTATATATATATATATATATATATATATATATAGTCGACTCCGCTTAATAGGGCCACTGTTTAAATGGGTCAGCCGCTTAATCGGGCCACTTTTGGCAGGACCGGAATAGCTCTCACACATAGAGGTTAATACAAAAATAGTTTCGGTTAATAGAGTTCTCCGCTTAATCGGGTCAAAATATCCTCTGACCGATGTGACCCTATTAAGTGGAGTCGACTGTATATATCTAACGAATTGATTGAAGAAACTGCCGGGCACAGAAAGATAATTTTTGGCATGTGGAAGTATTTTGGCTATGGCTCCACTAAGTTCTGAGCTCAGACGAAAATATCGACTCATCATGGAATTATGACGTCATTGTCACCTTTTTTATAATCAGAAATTTCAGTTTTTCGACCATAACTCAGCCATTCTAGGTGATAGAGGCTTAGATTTTAATAAAATGTGTATATTAATATACCTCACATATGATGCAACTATCATCACTGTTATGACGTCATCATTACGCATCAAAATTTAAAAAATTGACAAATTTGGTGATTTTTCGTGCGATATCGATAATAACAGTAGGACAGACGTATTTAGGGATGTTCTTTCCCTTACAATTAATCAATGTGACCCCAGGCGCCCAAAGGGCGTCTCCGGCGGACACAAAGTGTCTGCCACCCGCACAGCGCAAGCAAGCGAAGTTCGCTTGTTATTGTTAAATAGGAAGTCATATTTTTGGAGTCCCTTGGTCAAGTTTCCTTACCTCAACTATGTGTGGAATGTGAGTTATGCGATTTTCAAACCTGATTTTCTCCATTTTTTTATCAATTTTGATGATACCATGGCCCAGCGGTGGGCAAACTGGGGCCCGCGAGACTAAATTTGATGGCCCGCGACTCTTTTCAAACACTCTATTATGGGGCCCAGGTGTTAGTGATTGTAATTCAAAATGGGCCCGCCTAATTTTGGTGTGAAATTGATGCTGAATATCAATATATTTTCTATAATCATTATTAATGATTCAATTTATTTTACTTAGTTATTTTTGCATTTATAAATATAATATCTTATACGTATATTAAAATGCTAGGATTTTTTTTGTGTTTGTACGAATTGATTGAAGAATTGAGAAGTCATAGAGATGTGAAAATTGGCATGTAGGTGTCAAATGATATGACTACGATTAAGTTCTAAGATCTAAGCGAAATTTTCACATATCTGCAAAAAAATTGGAAAACAATTTTTCACACCTTTTCTATACTAAAGAAATGGTTACACTATCACAATAGAAATCATTGTACAAGTACGACACTACAATAGATCGTCATTGTTATTAAATACTTCAATGCCACAACTTATGTTTGATATCTTAAATGTATTATAGTGTATGGCAATAAAAAAGATTATCTGCATATTTTCACACCTTTATATACATATTCTCACACCATTTGATGAATTTTGAAAATAATGCTAGAGACTAGCTTCCAACGGGTGACATGGGATTTTAGGGGTGTAGATTTCGAATATCATATTTTCAGATCTATATGATAAATTATTGTTTACTTTTGTTTACAATAGTACATAAAGTAAACAAATCTCAAAAATATGCTAGAAACTTGCTTTCAACAGTTGACATGGGGTTTTCAGGGGTGTAGATTTCGAATATCACATTTTCGAGTAAATTTGATGATCAATTTGTTTACTTTTGTTTACAATAGATACATAAAGTAAACAAATTACAAAAATGGGCTAGAGACTAGCTTCCAACGGTTGACATGGGGTTTTTAGTGCTGTAGGTTTAGAATATTATATTTTCGGATCCATATGAGAAATTTTTCGTTGACCTTTGTTTAAAATATTTATATACAGGAAAAAATTCCCAAAATATGTTAGATTGAGTAACCCCAGGCGCCCGCAGGGTGACTCTGCGGACACGCAGTGTCCGCAAGCCGCGCAGCGCAAGCAAGCGAAGCATGCTTGTTAGTTATTACATTGCTACCATATAGGTTTCTAATGTCAGTTCTTGCTATGGCCATGGTGATGTGACCGTAACAAGGGCTGACAGATTTGGGACCTGTGAGACCCCTCGCGGGCCCCAATTGTGGCCCCCTTAAGGATTAAGGTTGCCCACACTGGTCTAGACCTATGACTATACACTATAGTTGCTAGCTCGTGGGAGGTCCGCTACGCTTTATACTCATGACGCTCCAGTTACTAAAAAATCAAGATAAATCTGTTGTTAAAGTAAAATATTATGTAAATGAGTTAGTTGCAGTTTACCTATTTCATTGAGTAGCGATGTAAGGTGATACTTTTATGATTAATTTTAACAAGAAATATATACTGACTATCTCATTGAGAATAAGAGCTTTTTATTGTTAAATAAATACATATATTCTATACTATTTCATTAAAATTAATTTAGATTGAAATTAATGGCTACAGCTAATCCTACTCCACCAGATCGTGGAAAAGCTAATTTCCTATTGGAACTGAGGAGAGTTAGAGAGCAAATCAAACATAAATTTTTCGAATTGATTGAGAGTGTGAAAGCTAGAGAATGTAAACTATTGAAAGAGTTGGATACCATTCTAGCATCTTATCACTCTTATCGAGATGAATTTGAAAAGCAGAAAAATAGCAAGAAAACCCTCGAACAATCAAAGGAGTTTTTAGAAGAGCAATTGCAAAAATCTCCAGTCAAAGGATTCCACGAAAATGTGATAAAACAAACAGAGAACGAAATAAAGTCCATTAAGTTTCCAGAAGAACCTAAAATGGTCCATTTTGTTTGCGAGAACAACTTAATGCTTGCGGAATTGAACGATTTTGGTAAGTTGGTTGAAAAGGGAACAAATATTAATTATAAAGTGGAAAATGTAGGGAATTTTGTTGACTATAAGAGTAAGGTACATCCTGTAATGAGTTTTTGTAAGAAAGGGAATGGAGTGGAACAGCTGAACTATCCACGAGGAGTCACAATTGATATTAAAACAGATAACATTTATGTCGCAGATAATAATAATCACTGTGTGAAAGTATTTGATAGCTCTGGAAAGATCTTATTTAAATTTGGAGATAGTGATGGTGAAGGAAAGATGTTACATCCTACAGGTTTAGTTATTAGTGGAGATAGAATCCTGATCTCTAATATTGAACTTGGGAACTGTTTCATTCTTAATTATCTACTGAATGGTAATTTTATTTCTAAAATTGGGGAATATGGGAAGGGTGGGATCGAATTTAATTTTCTGCGTGGTCTTGCTTGTGATGACTCGAATGGAGATATTTACATTTGTGACTGTGATAACAATCGTATTCAAATACTTTCTAGAGAATTTCGATTCAAATCTCAATTTGGTGATGATAAACTCAAACATCCTCGTGGAGTGAAACTGTCAAAAGAGTACATTTTTATTCTAGATGAGTCTAACCCTTGTATACATTTGTATGACTACAATCTCATTCTACAGAAGAGTGTCATCTCTAGAGGAAAAGGAATGAAAGTTGTTAATCCTTGGTATTTCTTTATTGATATTTTTAATAACGTTCTCATTTCTGATGCTGATTCTAACTCCATTCATATTTTTAATCCTGAATTTGGAGTATTTCACAAGATAAAAACTTCTACACAACCTATGGGAGTTGTTCTAGACAATCAAGGAAGAGTTATAGTAGTCAATCAAAGTGCCAAAGATTGTCTTCAGATATTTTAGAATTTTGCTACCCCTGTTTTCTTCCTCTCCTATTCACAGTGAATACTCATTGACCAAAAAATATAATTTAGTTGTTTGCATTCTTGCCTTTAATAATAATTTCTTTTTCTTATCCAATAGGTTTTTGCTTCTCAGTTTGTATTCTATTCTAATTCTACTCTCATTTTACTTTAATTTGTCGATTATATATTAATACAAGTATATATTGCTATACATACAGTAGATGCCGGATTTAAGAACACCGGTTATGAGAACATTCTACTAGAAAACGGTTGACATATACCCCATATAATTTATGCCGGTTATAAACATTATATGAGTTCCCAACGGTGTTCTTAAACTGGCATCCACTGTATCTCCTAATCCTGTAAGTAAAATATACATGTCGAAGATTAGGGACTTTTATAGGTTTTAAATCTTAATGATTACAAAATTAGTTTGAAATACATAGCGCACGTAACGGGCCGTGGTGCTGGGCAATGGAGGAGTGGAGGAAGCTGTGGTATGTCAGGACTCCACACAGACTTATAGGTTACAACTAAACCCCAAAATTATGTTAATTGAGCATCTAAGATCTAAAAAATTATCGCTCGCTCTTTTGGCTCCGCCCAGGTTTTATTCTATTTTCCAAAACTTGGCGCCTATGAGTAGAACAACTGAGTATTGCCGAATTTCAAATGATTACTAACAACTAATCACGGTGTTCAATAAAACATTTGTCATTTTCATAGAAACCTACTTCTATATTAGGACGCCTTTAGGATAACAATAAATTACACCATTAAAATCAAATTTTAAGTGGGAATCCTACAATTTTTTTCAATTTCAGAAAGGGATTCCTAAATTATTGCTATAAACATTCTGGATTTATATTTTTTAGAAATTTGATAGTGGGAAAACTGTTTGAATTAAGATACAATCAACCTACCACTTAATGGAGATTGACTATCAGGGCTATAACTGAGGAATGGGGTGCCACGAAAAATTGGTCCGAGGCAGAGGCAGAGATGTCCAAGATGGTTTCGCGGTAGTGCAGTGCCGATTTCTGCGCACCCTGAGGTGGAGTTTTGGCGCCAAATCTGGTCCCCCGATCCAAATTTGGCGTGAGAGGGGGGTATCTTAATGTTCCCCGGTCCGTCTCAGACTAGAGGCTGCACGGGACCCGAATGCTTCAGAAAACATTTAGAGCTTTTCAAGAAGGACAGGACGCACGTCGCGCATCGTCCACGCCAATAGGGTATCTCTAGGGCATTAGTCGATCGTGAAAAAGAAGATCGCGATCCCGATCTCAATCATTTTTCGATCGTTTGTGTGCTGGACACATCATTTTTATAACTAAAATCGAAATACCAATTAAGCTATCAGAATAAGTTCATCTTTTAGGACTGGAAGAAGGCTCAAATTGGTCAGCATAAATAAATAGAATAATTTAATGATGATGAGGAGATAAGACAATACAAATTTCCAAAAATGATCGGGCTAAAAAAATATCGCGATCTTCCATCCGACCATTCAAAAAGATTGCCGATCGTCGAAATAAGATCGACATCATGATCGAGTGATCAATGATCACATGATCCTAATGCCCTGGGTATCTCCTATAATAGAACTGAACTATAACTATTATACACTTGTTTCCAGCTCTAATCTGCTTGGTTAACTATTTAAAACCCTGGGAATACTTGGGGTCAAAGGTATAAATAGAAATGACCCACTTTCATTTTCACTTTCAGTTTACTTTCAATTAACTTTCATTTTCACTTCAACATTCCAGGACGTGCCAGGGATAATATCATCTTATTAATTAAGGCAGCTCGTGTATTAGTTCAACCATCTTCTACCGCATCCCTAGTCTAAAATCCGTAAGTCATGTGAAGCCTTTATAGTAGGCCATAGTAGGCTATGTCAATAGTTAGTAGTTCTAAATTCAGAGTACCAACTGACACCACTTACATATTCTAAATTTAACCTATTATTACTTAATTGAGGTGACGCCATGTTATTTCTCTGAGGTTAGAGAGTGTAGTCACAGCAGAGAGAACAGCTGTTGGTGGTATTCAGTGGGAATGGGATAGAGGTGTAACTCATTGATGCGTGCGGCAGAGGAAAGAGCTGAAAATAGAACTTCAATTTCAGAGGTGTTACTGTGACTATATATTAAGTTCTGACAAGTCGATATCTGATTGGTCAGCAGACTTTTTCAGTTTCAGTTGCTTACTGAGGTACAAGTCTACCTAAATAAATCCAATACTACACAATCCAAAGAGCATTATTCATAGGACTCTAATAGATCGAAGAATTGTTCCGGAGTTACGCAATCAGGATTCACATAGATCAGATAGATGGGGTGAAGAAGTGGCAGGGATTCGAGAAAACAGATCCACTCGTTGGGAGTCACTGCGCTCTCAATGTACAAACAGACTGATCTAGACAGGAAACGTCTGCACAAGTTGAAAATTGAAATACTATATCGGAATGGATTCAGAGTCAAGTAACATGGCATTCAGCTGGAGAAACTTTTCTGTGAATTCCTATTTGATTAAATCTGTATTTTCAAACCTGAGTTGGACGCATTCCGGAAGTTGATAGATGAGAATAGGGCGCGGTGTCACGTGTTTGTAGAGGAGATAAACTCATTCGTTGACTCGTCGGACAACAGTCCTTATTTCCCTATCATTGATGGAGATCATCTCTCTCATGGCCACGCACTGGTCTCTATCAGTTAACTCGTCCCGTTCGCTGCCCTGCTCAAAAGTGATGACGGTGCTCGCATCCACACACTGACACAACTCTACTACGCGCTAACACTGTATCTGATACGGCGACAGCTGAACCGAATGGGATTCGGTGAATTACCACAAGTGAGCGAAATATGTGAGCTGGATAGCGGCGTTGTGGAATGCCTGCACGAGATCGGTTCTATCGCGTATCATTATTTCATGTACCGATCGAGGAGACCAGTGCACCGCTTTAACAAGGGAGTGTTCTCGAATTGTTTCTTGAAGTACAGGCCCCTCTGTGCAGGAGAGAATCCTAACACCTGGAAGAAGGAGATGTAGAGGTGGTGCGAAGTTGACACGTCTGTCCAGGCGCCAGGCCTGCTGATCAGTAGGACGAAGGACCGTGTCAGATTCTGTCTGGTTACGAGGAGGAAGAGCAGAGTTTTGTTGAAGGGGACATCTTTATCTTTAGCGAAATCGTCCAGACTGTCTATGATCAGTAGCAGTCCCTCTCCGTCTGCCTCCGTGATGTGCTTCGCCGGTTGTGTCGTCCAACTGCTACCGAGGCAAAGCCAATGACAAATGAATTCGCTGGTAATTGGGAAGCCTTTGTCTACACGTGATGACTCCATCTCGTGCCACTCTTGTTTCCGGCAGGGGGTGCACAGAGAGTAGGAGAATCTGGATACTTCATTATTTCCGAATCTCTGTGCAGTTCGGTTGCATAGGAATGCTTTCCCGCTATCGGGGTTTCTGATGAAACACCATATTTCAGGCTTGGACGGATCATAGGATTAGAGTTCCTCAGTGAAGTTTATGGAATAACTTCAATTTCTTTATTTGCAACTTTACTCGAATATTCAATCTCATTGTACGTCGTATCATCTTTCAGCTTCACACTTCTCGGTCCCTGCTTGAGTATCAACAGATCGACGTAAACCTTCTCTAAGCTGACAGCCTTACCATTCCCTTGTATCTGTTTTACTTCTCTGAATTGGGTTTTCACGGAAGTTTCCCATTCGACTATTTGCTTTCCAATGTGAGTCAATCATTTCATGAAGTTGGAGGTGAACTCTTGATCAGACATATTTTCAAATCTTCTCTTAAATGGAGCAAGTTTCAGTGCGATGTTGTTACGTTCCACGATCAGAGCATTTCTGACAAATTTGTTATATTTTTCTCGATTATTTTATCGTCTAATATCAACTTTAACACATTTTCAAATCGAACCTCGCTCGTTTCCTCTCCGTAGCTATTTGGATCATTTTCCAATTCTTCAACGAAACCTGTATTTAGAAACCCGATCAGACTCTTGATAGTTTTGGTTTGGGACGTGGCTTGTTCGGTTCCTGGATACTCGACACACAGCCAGGCTATATTAGAGCTACCCTACCAAATCAGATCGTATAGATTGGAGAGATAGATAGAATCGATACTTATCCAATCCTCTCTATCCTATCAGTGCGTAAAGGAAATCGACCACTTTACACTCTGTCACAGACACCGTCTGGCACTGAGAGTAAGTCGTGCAGTTTCTTCACGTCTACTTAGCTATTGAACTCAAAATAGTAAGATCGACTATGGATTGAAATGTAACATAAAGTTCTAAATAGTTATGAGACAAACTGAGCATGGCTAATTTCCGGGACGGGACCAAAGTCCCTAATGATACAATCGAGTCGATTCAGTGTAATTGTGACACCGATTAATCGCATTAACCACTTAAGTAACTACGTACAACATCTAAATACAGTGATTTCGTATTTTTATGGTTATATGGGGGGGACCTCCGAGATGCGACCTCATTGGGAGTAGATGCTTGTCCAAATCTCTGTTGTCGCATCTCGGAGGTCCCCCCATATAACCATAATAATACGAAATCACTGTATTTAGATCTTAAGAGGTTGACGGATTAATCGGTGTCACAATTACACTGAATCGGCTCGACTATATATCAATAGGTACTTTGGACCCGTCCCGGAAATTAGGCACCTAGTAGACTTTCCGGGATGGTCCCGTCCAGTCCCGGAAATTAGGCATGCCCCTATATATTATCATTATATGCAATCTTTTCATCTCATTAGTACTAGAAAGGGAGATTGATGGTTTATTATCGGACTCCAAGAGCATATATGCCAGGGTTCTCAACCAGCGAGGCCTCGAAATCATGAGATTTCATAGATATCACGATTCTGTTGTGAGACATTATTTAAGTGATTCTTTGTAAAACACAATCGTATCAGATCAGTGCTCTCAACTTAGAGAGTTCGCAAATCGGAGATTTGATAAAGGCGTCGTGATATTTTGAGACAAGTCGTGAGATTTGGGGGGTCTGTCGTGAGATCGTGACATTTTACCCGAAATCGTGTAACACACGACGAGATCTTGAGAGGCCTGAATATGCATGCCTTCTAAAGTTTTCTTCAGGTGTGACAATAATATAATAGCATTTTCTTATCAGTGTTTAGCTCAAGTTTTGTAGCTCCATTGATATTGATCACATTTCCAGTCAAAAACCGCGCTTTAACTAGGGGGGAGGGGGTACTTAAATCATGGGTCATCCAGCTCCCTTTCAAGCAAAAATTGGCTGCTTCTTGTGGTCTAAATCCTGAGTAACGAGTAAGAAGAGATTTTTGTCTGATAATGTTTGTGCTTCATTATAATCGATTTGTTAGATACTTAAGTATGCTACTTATCTAGCAATGATACTACGTCACATTCTGGGTGTAAATTGTTAACACCCTAGGTGGTAGTTAGATAAATAGTCTATGTTTATGTTTCACTATTCGAATGGAGATTTTACATTCGTGATTATAAAAACAATCGTATCCGAATACGTTATGTATAACTTCAGTTCAAATCTCAGTTTGATGCTCATTAACTCAAACATCCTCTTGATGTGAAACTGTCAAAATATACAGTTTCATTCTGGATGAGTTTAATATTTGTATACATTTGTATGACTACAATCTCATTCCACAGAAGATTGTCTTTTCTAGATGTATGGAATGCAAGTTATTTGTCATTTCTATTATTGATGATTCGAACAATATTCTCATCTCTGAAGTTGATTCTAACTCAATCACATTTTCAATCCTGAATTTGAAGGTTAACGATTTTAGGGTAATTATGTCTTAGTGTTCAATGGCCTTCAGCTCCTTCCTTTGATTCAGTTAATTGTTAGTCCATATACGCTAGTCGTCTGTGGTCAAATAGAATTTTCAGGAACGAGCGGACGTTACACGCCACTGAGCCCTAAGGCATCTCCTATGCTAGGAGTTGCACTAATAAATTCAAGGTACAGTACGTAAATATGTACCTTGAATAACTATACATTTCAATTAAACTCTACTTTAGGTATAAGAGTATCGCATTTCCAATTGAGGAGGCTTATAGGTAACTATTTTGTGAATTAAGTTCGAGTTATGTTACAATTATCTAGCAAGGTCTTAAAATCTTGTTTAGTTTTTCTGTAACAGTTCGTTAATAAAATATCATGATAATATAAATAAGCTATGTCTGGAGGTTGTACTATCATAATACATGACCTAAAATGGATCTTGAACTTAAGGATCTATTTTTAAAACTATAATCATGCATCTATTATTGAAATATTCAACCTCTGATTATAATGGTTAATCGGTTTCTAATTCTCGATTTCCCTGAATGTTTAACAGACATTTTAGATTTCCAAATGGAAATGTCAACGCAATACCCAAATACGTAGTGCATGAACTTCATGATAGATCTGACTTAGAATGCATAAACTTGTAAAATAAATCACTACACTAATATTTGGGGGTAATTAGGATACTTACTTGTCAATGATTCTATAATATCATTAGGATGAGCGAGGAGGAATACGGACACGAATATTTCTCAACTATCAGAGATGTGAGAGATCACGTTAACACATGGATTGGTAACTTCAAACGTATCCTAGATCTGAGGCTTGTTAGCCTAAACCTAGAGCTGGATGAATTGGAGATACAGGTTGAACAAGATGAATCATCTAGCAGAAAAGTAATTCAGAGGTGCATAGACTATGCGAAATCAATACCTGTCATATCTGTAGAAAATGAACAACAAGTGAACAAAATAAGAACCAAAATAGGAGAAATTAAACGAGATATTGCACAGAAGAAGATTAGGTTCGATTGGAATGAAAAGGGGATCGTTGGAATAATAATTTCGCTTGGCCACATCAAATATGAACATAATCAAACTGAATTTGATTTCGAGACTTCTTATCTTGATGAAAGTTGTATCCCACATGAACACCTGGGAGTTAGTGAAGAAACATTTGAAATGGAAAAGGATAATAAATCGAAAGAGAGTTCAAGAGTGGAAGATAGAGAGCAGGAGCGTTCAGGGGAATCTAATGAATTGATCTTTCCTTCACTTCAACATAAGGCGCAATCCTATCAAAGCAATCAATATTCGAATTTAAGTGATTTTGAGAATAAAATAAACTTCGAAAATCTTGATACAGGGCCAGAACATGCAAGTCAACCAGGTTGTTCTGATGGCAACACTCATGCATCAGTGCTCAACGATCACAATCCTAGCTCAGATATGAATATTTACCACGAAATCAGTGACAGGTCAATATATGCACAAATTGATGAAATTAATCTAACGGATCTACGAGATGATGAAGTAATCAGTCCGATACAACCAGAGAGCGATCAAGCAGTTGCGTGTACATCTAAGCCAGTTGTTCAGTACGACTTGCCTTTAGTAGCGAAATGCAGACAAGGAAGAGAGATGGGTCAACTCAACAAACCAAAAGGAGTTAGTATATCTAGGAAGGGGTCTATCTTCGTGGCTGAAAAGGGAAATAATCGAGTTCAAGTATTTTCAAGTGAAGGTTATTCTCTTCTAAGTTTCGGCGAGAAATCAGGTCCCAATAAAATGGCAGAACCAAATGGAATTTTTGCATCCCAAGAATTTGTGTACGTTACCTTGACAAATCAACATCTAGTGCAAATGTATACACATGAGGGAGAGTTCGTGAGACAAAAGGGAAAAGAAGGGAAAGAAAAAGGAAATTTTATAATGCCTACTGGCATAGCTGGAGATAAACTGAGAAATACCATCCTAATTTGTGACAATGGAAACAATAGGGTTCAGTTCTTCGACTACAAACTTCATTTTCTGAATATTCCTAAGAATAATTGCTTGCGCAAACCTCTGGACATTACGGTGATAGATAATGGTGATTATATCGTTCTTGACCGATCCCCAAGTTGTGTTCACTTTTTCGACAGATCAGGAAAACAGTTAAGAGAAATAATTGAAATATCCAGCAATCCGCTTCTTGTGAATCCACTGTATCTGACCGTAAGTCGAGAAGGTCATATTTTGCTTTCGGACTACTCTAGTCACTGCATCCATGTGTTTTCAACAGCTGGAAATCTAATTTGGAGATTGGGACAGCAAGGTAAAGGGATGCCATTCGAGGAACCACGGGGGTTGGCATGTGATGATAACGATAAGTTGGTAACTGTTTGCAACAACAAAGAAGATATGTTCCAAATATTTAAAATATAATTTATATTACTTTCGTGTGCGTAGAAGTAGATTAGGCTTATGTTGTTCAGTAGTTTTCATATCAACATTAATTTTAGAATTGCTTAACTGTATCAAAATCGTACATACTACTAATATACTAGTATGTCTATGATAGATTTCTAAATTGATATTTTTGTGTATAATTTTTATAGAACGTGTAATTTATAATATATTGTAGTGAACCCACATTTGTTGCTAAACATTTCACTAAATATTCGTGGAAATTATTTATTGGGAAGTATATTTGTATGATAATAAATAGTATATACTCCTGTATACAGTCAAAGTCGTTTTTTTGTCCAATTGATTTCATAGCCTATGCGACAGAAATAGCCCACGGACAAAAAAACATTATTTTGTAAAGGAGTTAGACTAATAATAAAACCAGGGGTAGATTGAGCCATCGAAATACGGGAAATTCCCGGTGGGTCGATGAGCAGGTGGGCCGGTTGGCCAGTGGGGCAGTGGGGCAGTGGGCCGATCTCGGAAAATTTTCCAGGACCGTCTAAGTAGTCCAATCCGCCCCTGAATAAAACAAAGTTTACAGAAGCATAGCGAACACGAAAAATCCCGATAGACATCCTAATTTGATGTCAATAAGCGGACGAGTTGACCTTCTGCTAATGCATTAAGGTACATACGTATTAGATATTTAATAATGCTATAGTATTACATTGCATATACATTCAAACATAATATGCATACAGATTATACAACAGTTGAGAAACAAAATAATTACATATTATACATTCCCTAGAATCGACCAATGCTAACAGCAAGAGAGAGGATGACCTCCCACCATGTTCTTAGCGGATAACCTTGGGAAAGTTACAATCTTATGAATGAATGATGTGATTTCTCTCGTGCAGAGACAACAAGCTTCGAATGGTAGGAAAAACACGTAGAAAGGTGCCGCTATCCATGCGATTGGCCAAGCTATGAAGAGTAAAACAAACAGCCAGAAAATAGACCAGAGAAAGCCTAACTTTGCCATTGAGATATGGAGTAGGTTGATAGAAGTCAAAGATTAAATATCTGTTTCATTGTCTGCAAACATATTTAAACTTGAACTACCAATCTGAATGGAGATATCATGGATTAGTTAATTAACATAGTTGGTTTCAGTTAATGAAATGTTATTATGCTCATTATTGGAGGTAGTATTTCAAATTATTCCTCCGTCAACTAGTTAATATTTCGAATAACGAAATATTAACTCCATGTGACCATTAATAAATACGAGAGAAACTAATTTTTGAAACTAATTTCATTTTTTCTTGTGGCGGTTAAATTTAGTCCATTAAATTTATTAATTAAAACTAATTAGAACTATTAGGAGCAATAACTAAGTAAATGCATGAGTGATTGTTTGAAAATTTAGTACTTGAGATTTTGGAATACAGTCGACTCCGCTTAATAGGATCACATCGGTCAGAGGACATTTTTCCCCGATTAAGCGGAGAATCCTATTAACCGAAAATATTTTGTATTGGTTTCTATGTGTGAGAGCTATTCCGGTCCTTCCAAAAGTGACCTGATTAAACAGTGACCCTATTAAGCCGAGTCGACTGTACTTGGGAGGTAATATGCAAAGACATTCAAACTTAATTTTCGTTGGATAGTAGTTAAAACTGTACATTTGACTATATTCTTCCACTTTTCATAATTTAGTAGGTCATGACCAGATATCAAAGTAGCAGGAATCGTTGTCCGATTGTGTTTTACTTTTCATCACATTTAGTCACAAACAACATTAAAAAGTTAAGTGACATTAAGAATTTTAAGTTACAATAAGGATTTCAAATCTGTCTTATGTAGTCTCTTCTTACTCGTATAATTAGCGTCATTGGTGCTTAAAAAGTACGATATTCGAAACGGTGTATGCGACAAAATGGATCAAATATCGTACATGCGCGCTCCTTTAGAAATAGTTTTTAAAAGAAATTCTGATCTTTTCTTTTTTAAGAACACTTTAATATAAATTTAACCTAAAATTAATTTAAAAGAAAAAAATTTAAGACATCAAGGGATGTTGTGGGAACAAACTTTGTTAAAAGGAGCAGGCACCAGAAGATAGACATTGGAATTCGCTTATTAACTCGGGTCTGTTCACAAACGGTTGCTAATAGGGGAACATCATTAAAACTAAACCTAGGCTTGAGACTTGAAGACTGGTTGCTATTAGGATATCAGGAGTTGCTAATAAGCGAACTCCACTGTACTATATAATGCATAGAAAAGGTTTGTCGTGCATTATATGATTAACGGGGCTGTGAAGGTAAAAGTACGCTTGATAATGGAGTTATCAGTCTGGTAATAAATGAGCGGATTAGATGGGTTGAGGATATTTCATGAATTAGCGATAGAAGAGACATTTTCATATACGTATGTAGAATCGATTTTTAGATTAATGAAATCCGAGGAAAAATTGAGTGAAAGCGCCCTCGAAGGTTACTTGGTCTATTTCAAAGAAGAAAATTTCCACGAAATAATTTAATAACAGTGAAAGTAACTGGTCCTTTATTAGTATTTTGGAACAATCGGTAATTTGTGAAAATTCTTCCAGAGTCCTGTGTGATACCTTTGTTAATTCCGGCAGAAATTATATGATTTAGTTCTTATTTTCCTCAAAGCTATTCTGTTTTTGAGTTTAAATACTTCACACAATCTAATGTAATCGAATAATATTTATATCGAGTATCTTAGCTAGGTAGATCTAGATCAAATTTCAATTATCATAGTACTTACTTGTAGATCAAATTTATCTGCATATACATGGATAATTATATATATAAAGTTATAGAGCATAATTACGATACCAGTAATGTCTGATATTTTACATTTTTATAATATGGAAAATAAGTATTTAGGTAATGCCACTCTTCCCAATATTAATATAATCCCGCAATCTGTTCTTCAAGCATTCCTCATATCTATTGTCATCACCAACGTATTAGTATTCCTATTTTCAATAGGATGGCTAGTGAAGATATGCTTAGAGACAATAAAATTGAAGAGCGCAATAAAGAACTCGAGGATGGAAAATCTGGAACAAATTGAAATTCGGAAGAATCTTCAGATTGTGTACAGGAGGAACTTGATCCTGATCTCAGGGTTATTGGTAGAAGCTCTTCATCTTTTCATCAAGGGAATTGGGTATGCAATGTTCTTTTATTTTTCATTCGAAAATAGCGAAAAATTTGGATTCATAATTGACTGTAACCGTTTGGATAGATTCTACATCTTAGCTTTCAAATATTTCCCGATAACTCTAGCGCGAATAGGAATATCAAACAGTTTGATATTATTTCTCGCCATTCTTTTGTCCATTGTGATGATCTACCTCTCCAATGCATACAATGAGCATGAAGGTTTGAAATTCATGATGAGCTATTTAATATTCGGGATAATACAGTTTTTTATAGTTTGGATAACAGGTTCAGTTTTCTGGACAGGGTTTGAAGGCACCATAATATTTTCTATATCCGTCATCATCAATTGCGTAATACTATTCAAAGCAAGGAACAAACTTTCAATTGCACTATTTAGATGGAAAAACGACGCTGAATTATATGGAGATTTCGATATGGATAGTCTGCGAAGAAGAGAGAAAATAGTCAAAAGTTCGAACAGATGGACGTATACACTTGTATTGTCTTTTACAATGTATCTGATAGCTATAATACTGGATAATTTCGCAAATTGGATTTTGATGATAATTCCCAATCCCTGTCTGGTTAAATCACTGTTTGGTTTCCAGATTCCAGAACCTAGTTTAACTACTTTAAGAGTCACTTTGAATTTGGCAACTTTTCTTTTCCTATTATCAGATGTGGGTACTTTCCAATTTGATTTGTTTCTGATATTCTCCAGTCTGTTCTACTTGATAATGAACAACTGCTATATCACAACTGCTTACCAAGACAGGATCATTCGAGAGAATGTGCGAAGTATGATAGATGAACAACATAGTACTATCAATCGACTCCAACATAATTAATATTGTAGTGATATTGGTAATTGAGACATCAGTGCACATCACAGTAATGTTCTACGAGTAATTAAGTATGTATGATGTCTGTAAGTACTGAGCTGCTTTACTCAATTTTTTTAAAAAATTTCTTTTGTAATGTTCAACTATTATTATCTACGTATTTGTATTTGTATCATTAGTTATGCTGAAGTTAAACTGTACGTATGTCGTTGAATGGTGAGGGATTACGGAGATGGAATCATCCACGATCAATAACCATTTCCGAGTTACGCTGAATGCTAATGGAGAAGATATTATTGCAGTACAAGTGTGATTCAAATTTCAGCCTTTTAACTCGAACTTGCTCGAGCCACTCACATAAACTCCCATGTACATAAAATAAGATGCCTGCGATCAGTGGCGGGTCTCCCGGGGGAGCAGGGGGAAGCTGCCCCCTGCTCCAATTAATTTGGACCCATACATGATGTTGTATACCATTTTGTGCAGTTAATATCGATTCTGTTTCAAAGTAGCAGCCTCTCCAAAATTTGAAGGACACTCCAACATGTAGAGTACTTCATTTTTGAAAGATACATTTAACTGTTTTTCTTTTCACCAAGAATTATTAATCTAATCAATTGCCTACCAGTGGGTAAGGTGTCTCAAGTGGAAAAATCCTTACTATTAAAACTCAGACCAAATGTCGACTCATCATGGAATTATGACGTCATTGTCATTTTTTATAATTATAAATTTCAGTTTTTCGACCATAACTCAGCCATTTTAAGTGATAGAAGGCTGAAATTTTAATATAATGTGTATATTAATCAAGGTTGAAACCGCTTCAACCAAATACTAATTCAACCGAATAATGGTCAGACCAAATAATTTGGTTAACCGAATAATGGTCAACCGAATAATTTGGTCAACCAAATAATTTGGTTAACCGAATAATTTGGTCAACCGAATAATTTGGTTAACCGAATAATTTGGTCAACCAAATAATTTGGTTAACCGAATAATTTGGTCAACCGAATAATTTGGTTAACCGAATAATTTGCATGCTTTCCCAACACTATCACGATATATTCAATATATAAACATTTATACAAAAATATAATCAAGTATATGTAGGCCTATTAAATTTATTTGTGTTCGGACCACCACATGTAAGAACATGTGATTGTGTTGGGAAAGCATGCAAATTATTTGGTAGACCAAATTATTCGGTTGGCAAAATTATTTGGTTGACCAAATTATTCGGTTGACCAAATTATTCGGTTAACCAAATTATTTGGTTTATAACCGAATACCAAATAATGATATTTGGTTACAAACCGAATATCAACTATTTGCGAATATTATTTGGTTAAACCGAATAATCAACTATTCGGTTACAACCCTGATATTAATATACCTCACATATGATGTAACGATCGCCAAAAAATGATGACTCATCACTCTGTGATGAGTCATCATTACACATCAAAATTTTAAAAATTGACAAATTCGGTGATTTTTCGTGCGATATCGATTATAATAGTAGGACAGACGTATTTAGAGATGTTATCTCCCTTATAATGTTAGGATAGTAACTTTGCAAACCTTGCCCCTCCCCTCAATAATCTAGAGAGATGCGCCACTGCCTGGGACTGGCATTTCTATTGATAGAGAGTGCCTGCAACATGACCAGCATTTGAATACTCCATATGTGGGGTTTATACATGGAAAAACGCTCCCTTTCATTATTGGTCGGTATGGAGATGACCGTGTAACTTTTTTGGACAACTAACACTGAAGTCTGGACAATGCCGTACCTCTTTGGGAGAACGTGCTACGACACTGAGTTATGGTATGATTATGAAGTACACCTACACCAGGGCTTCCCAAATGTCGGCTCGCGCGCCATTTGTGGCGAGCGAGACCATTCCATATGGTGCATAGACTATTTATTGAAAGTTTTAATTACCCGTAATCAGTAGCGGTTCTACAGGAGGGGCCATGCCCCCCACAAATATAGTATAAGGTTGCTTTCTACTTTTAGTCTTGATTTTGATGCACCATAATGAATGAATAATTAGATAAATTCGATCAAAATTATTGCTCGATAGATGGTTAGAATAACTGTAGATCGATATTTTAGCATCTAAGATTTGAAAATTTTCTGGGGGGCAAGCCCCCTAAATTTAAATCTTTGGAGCCGACACTGCCCATAATATGCTCAACAGTTACAGGTGTCAAGTATAATTCCTTGGAATTACTCGTATAAGTCTACCATAACAAAATATCGAATCTACTGGCCTCATTAATACTTTGTTAAGGAACCAGAGGATTGTATATTTTCATTCTAAATCAAAATTCATTATTTAGGAACAATGACAGGTTGTGGCACTTCTAACTTTGCAAATATAGGCATATGGTGCTCCATCTTATCCAATTGGGAAGCCCTGCCCTACACCGTAATACGGTATGTGTATTTCCCTATTAGAGCTGTATTAAAATTTAATCAATTTCCTTAATTTATCGGGAAATCAGCTGTCCTGGCTAAAAGGATTGCCTTGTGGAAACATAATCCTCAAATTAAGTTGGGTTTTTAGGCTGATACAGATTATATTTCAATTCTCAGAAGTATCCTCTAGGATCAGTGATGTTTGGATGACTAATATTTCTTACCAAAATTATCCGAATAATCATTGCTACCAGTAACAATAAATATCGAATGAGTGATACAACGTATGCTATGGAAGGCAACAAGAGTTACCTTCAACTTCAACTAATACCAAGTAGCATTCTTCAAGGATTTCAAATAACTATAGCCATTACTAACCTATTCGTATTCGTATTTTCAATCGGATGGATGGTGAAAATAGTCGTAGACTCGGTGAAATTGAAACAGTTATTAGAGAGTTCAGCAGGCCTTCAAACTCCTGAACAAATAGAAATTCAAAAGAATTGTCAGATTGTGCAAAGACGAAACTTGATTCTGATTGCTGTGTTATCAGTAGAAGCTCTCCACCTCATCTCCAAAGGTGTTGGATTTGCTATGTTTTTTTACTTTTCAATTGACAATGGTGAAAATTTTAGATACATCATTGCTTGTAACCGTCTTAACGAATATAACATCGTGAAAGGATTCAAATATTTCCCTATTACACTAGCTCGGATAGGAGTGTCTAACGGATTGATACTATTTCTTGTCATCCTTCTGTCCATTGTGATGGTATATCTCTCCAACGTATACAATGAACAAAATGATCTTAAGTTCTTAAGAAGTTATTTAATATTCGGGATAGTACCATTTTTTATAGTTTGGATTACTGTTTCAGTTCTATGGACTGGATTTGAAGGCGCCATAATATTCTCAATATTTATTATTATCAATTGTGTGATTTTATTCAAGGCAAGAAATAAACTTTCGAATGCACTTTTTAAATGGCAACGCAACAGTGAGATTTACGAAGAGTTGAGTATAGATACTCTGCGAAGAAGAGAGAAACTTCTTACAAGATCAAACAGGCTAACAACTGCCTTCGTGTTGTCTATTATTATCTATCTCATATCCATAATACTGGGAAATATTGGTAACTGGATTTTAATGCTACTTCCAAATCCCTGTTTAGTTAAAACTATTTTTGGAGTTACAATTCCAGAGCCGAGTAATATTACTTTAGAAGTTGCTTTGAATTTCGCATCCATTTTATTCATAGCAACTTACTTGGGTGCTCTTCAATTTGATTTATTTCTCATTGTCTCTACTATTGCCTATATTTTGGTCAGAAACTGCTACATCACAACTGCTTATCAGGACAGGATCATTCGAGGAAATGTGCGGAATATGATCGAAGAACAACATAGTACCATCAATAGGCTTGCACATAATTAATTAGGTATAACAATCCGAAATCTCTAATGTATGACTTTCGGATTAACTTTAAACCCTCAACCAGAAAAGGCACGTTGAAGAAGTTTGAATTTTAAAAATATTATTTTTAGGAAATAGATACTAAATACTTTTCAATGTATAAATATTAAAATATTATTGAAATGGTAGGTCCACCTGTTAGTGTGTCGGTTCGGAAACTGGTCGAATCTTGAAAGCCCTGTGACATATCCGTATTATTGTTAAATAGAAAGTCACATTTTTGGTATCTATTGGTCATGTTCACCTCAACTAAGTATTTGTGGAATGCAGGGTTGCCGTGGGAATTCCCATATGGAATGGGAATGACTTTATTAAGCATATGGGTATTCCCACATGTGGGTTTCTGTGGATTTTCCTGTGGATTTCTGTGGATTTTTCTGTGGGTTTCTGTGGGGTTTCCAAATAGTTGAGGTGACGCAACATACAAATGGACGCCATAAATACGACTTCTATTTGACAATAATTCAAATAATTCTCATGTCTAACTTCAGCGGATTACGAGATATCAATAATACACAATGAACCCAAGTTCCAGCACCCGAGAATGAACGTCTACAGTCCCTACTTAAAGGAGTCTATTATTATTATTAGCATAAATACTGTAGAACAACAGGGCCAGTGGAAAGAATTTTTATTGGTCCGGCCACCTTTGGATCAATAAGATAACTTCCAGGGAATTTAATGTGCTCTTGGGTCTCACTATGGTTCGATTTTTTAAAAATATTATTGCTTTTCGATCTAAATATCCTATCTAGAATATTGAATAACTGTTTGTGTAGAAACCGAATTCGGGGTCCTTATTAGCGTGCAAGCAACTTGAAATTTTGGATTAGTATGACCTTAATGTTGTAACAAATATGACTGAAACAAATTTTTTTTTTTTTGTGATACTGTATCATTTTTTGATACATAAGGTGCATTAGCTAATTTTAACACCTGCAGTTGCAGAATTTTTATTTGACGTACATATTTTACAAACTTTATTTAAACATTAATTATTCATTTCACACTTATGTAATGCGATTTAAATTATATGGTATCTAGTCTAATAGCACTGATGACGAAATTTACTATTGAAATACTGTATTCATTTCCATTAATACGAGTACACAACAAATAACAACGAATTTAGACTTGTTGTAACTATAAGTTGTAACTATTAATATTGAGCTGAATTAGCCTCAGACAAATATGATTATTCATATGAATATAAGAGTAAACTGTACAGATGTTTGAAACTTAATAACTTCATAATGAAGTGACAGAGGAAAACTTGATACCTTCTATTCAAATATACACCTATTCAAATATATCTTGACACCTTTATATCCAAATATATTTGTGGTTAAGTGACGATCACTCATCGAAAAAATAAAAAATGTCGAATTTCCATAATTTTGCTATACTAATAATTAGTATAGCAAAATTATGGAAATTCTACAGTGACTGTAGAGTTCGACTATCATATTTTTGAATCTATATGATAAATTCTTTGTTTAATTTTGTTTACAATACAGTCAGGGTCGCTTATCATGAACCCGCTCAATATGAACATTCGTTTATTATGAAGTAAGCTCTTGCTGGTCCCAATTTCATTTTTTAGTTAGGATTTGTATTGAATCAAGTTCGCTTAATATGAAGTATCTCTATTATGAACAGATTTTTTTGTCCCCTGGTGGTTCACAATAAGCGACCCTGACTGTAGTTACATAAAGTAAACAAATTCCAAAAATAGGCTAGAGACTAGCGTCCAACGGTTGACATGGGTTTTTTGGGGGTAGATTTCAAATATCGTATTTTCGATTTTATATTGATTATTTTTTGTTTACAATAAAATCAAAGTAAATGGATTAGTTAAAGTTTTAATATTTAACACCAATAGGAACTTCTGAATTTGATTGCATTCCCAGGAGCTTGCAAGTCGACTCTGCGAACACAAAATGTTCGCTAGCTGCGCTATGCAAGTGCGCTTGTATTATTTTAATACTAATCCTTTGTCTTTTCAATAAATCTATTAGCAATCATTCATTCATATAAGAATGCAAAATACATTGCAAGAATAATTACACAGATATTTCCTTTTGCTAACTGATCTACTATCTAAGGTTGTGGAGATTTATCCGATGGCAGACCAGACCGCCGAATCAGTATATCGGGCTTACTCCAAGGATGGATTTATAGACATGACCCTCCAAGGGTCATGTTAAGTGATCAAGGCCCAAACGTTGACGGGGAATTGGTTAGAGAAACACTTGAGAAATTTGGGATTGAGAAACGTCGCAGCTCATCCTGAAGGCGATAGTAAATCCGAGAGGGGAGTTCAAAGCGCCAAACAGGTAATGCGCTGTCTCCTGAAAGATACGTAGGGGATTTAAAAAGGATGAATGGCTACGGTCCTACAAGAAGTCAGTTTTCATCTCAACTGCCTACCCACCGCCAGTATGGGATACCACCTATCGCGGTACTGTATGGAGTGGAACCTAAGTCACTTTCTTACTTTCCTAACCTAACTACTGGAAATGATAAGGTTACCGCTCAAGAGTGGTTGGGGGAGGTCACCAGTGCGAAAGATGTAGCGAACTCTAATGCAAATTCTAATCTAGATGAGTCACGGTCCGAAATGAAGAGCAATTACAAAAGTAGACCACCGACAGACGTAGAGAGAGGTAGTATAGTTTTCCTGAGAGACGAACCTTGGTCGGATTGACTGGAACCATGTTTTATCTGTCCGTATACAGTCATCGAGCTTATGGGCCAGTGACTGACGAGAACAACTCTTTTCTTACTTTATTTAAAGTGTTTTCTTTAGAAGTATGTATATTACAGCTAATAGTATAATGTAATTCAATTAATAATATCTTCGACCGCATCCCTGGTCCATTTTTGAGATTTAGTTGGCAGGCCTTATATACAGAGGGCTATGACTATGTTTACCAAAAGGGATCGCTCAGATTACTGCGCCTTTTTTCTTGCTCCTCTGTGTAATATGATCTGCACCCCCTTTGGTGTCCAGGTTTTCAAAAACATAGGAGCGAATGCGCTTTAATAGGAATAGAATTTCCAATTTTAACCCAATTAAATTTTTCTTTCCAATTTCGTAGCGACAATTTTAGAAGCAGATTTTCATATGGAAAAGTATTTTAAAGTTTTTCTAAAGTAGAATATCGAAAATCTGTCTCTATCATTTTGTTCTACGTGACGAGATCTTTCCAAAATCGTCGAGTTTTTTTACTTTTCGACCTTTGTAACTAAAGATACCTCCTGTGCAAAATTGATTTTTTAAAGTGCTAAAAACAGGCTTCAAAGCAATTTTTTCGGGAAGGTTTGGTTTCCATTAGTTTTTACTGTATCCTAATATTAAATAACATCCAAACATCCTTAATCAACAATTTTTGTTGTACTTAACTTCAGAATATGATATATAAATTTTCACATCATGACACCTTCAAAAGTGTGAAAAAGTTGTCAGTTATGACTGAGGACCCAAAAATGACCACGTCCGATAGTATCCGCCGAAATCCCATATCAATAACTTTATTTGACCATGCCAGATCATTATTTTAATACTGAATTCGTGCTAAAAGATTCCTGGCCGTTGCTAGGCACGGCAAAACAAAAATCTTTCCAAATATGGTCAATATAGTATATTTCAAATTCCTGGAAATCTAGTGCTGAGCATTAATTCAGCACTATGATGATCTGGCACTGTTAACTAGTCCAGCCTGTAGGGTGTAAAAAGTGCTGTATTAATACTTTATTAAGAGTCTCCTGAATTAGTATGGATAATCGACCCAACTTCCAATTACCAACTAATTTTTCGGATGTCAGGTAAACTATATAATGAGGCAGAAGAGCTAGGGAGAAGCGGACAGGGAGATTTCGGGAATTATCTGTCCCATTTTCCTCCTCCCTAAGAGGATCTTCCAGACATTCCAAGGGACCTTCCCCCCGCTCCTGACCTCCCCCACCAGTTCGAGAGTGTGGTTACTTTCTCAAAAGGTAATGACGAATCATGTTGATCAATGTAGTTGTATTAATTTTGACTACCGTATTTCCTTGAAAAAAATCTTCCCCGTTCCAGCTATTATCGGTACGTAATGCGAAAATGGTTCGACCTTTCTAAAAAGGAAATAGTTCGAATTGCAGATTTAGGAAATAGTTCGACTTTTTATCATTAGGATTAATGGTGTTTTTTATGTGAACTGTTTCCTTTTTTGGAAAGTCGAACTATTTCCACCATACCCTATTATCCAGCCCCGGCGGTTATTTAGGGCAATACTGTACTATCCTATACGAATTAAATGGGTCAGACCATAGCCCTCTGGATATATAAGACCTGCCATTTAAATCTCAAAAATTGACCAGGGATGCGGTCGAAGATGGTTGAACTGTTGTATGACGGTTACTTACCATCAGGGTTGGGTTCAATTATATTTTTATGTTCAATTACAATTACAACTAATTCTAATTTACAATTATAATTATAATTACAATTACAAGCAACTTTATTTTCTAATTATAATTACAATTATAATTGAGAAGATATTCACAATTACAATTACAATTACAATTACAAAAATGATGCGTGTATATCTTCGGTGAACATATTTATAGTGCACAGGAACCATGGAAAAGAGAGAATCCATATGCTTACTCGTAAAGTTGTCAACTTACACTTACCGATTCCCGAGAAACACCGAACACAACGATATCAAAACAATAATGTAAAGAATTAACACATGTATAGGAATTGTAAGCGTGGCTTTAGACTTTAGGTATAATTTAGACGTAATTACAATTATGTACTTCAATTACATTTACAATTATGTACAAAACGTAATTAATTGTAATTAATTAATTACAATTATAATTGAACCCAACCCTGCTTACCATGACCATTATTTAGTTACTCTATTACTTGGACCAGGGATATATTCTAACCATGACGGTTTACTTATCATCTTTGCTATGACTTCAAACTTCATACTTCCTCTTACTACACAAATACATTTTATTAGTATTCACATGTATTCCAAGTGACCCACCTCACGCGGATCAGACCCGCATTAGGGGTAGTAAAACTAGCATTTTCGCTGAAATATGAATTCCTCGCAAATATGTAAATTTGATAGTCAAAAGTTGATAAATTTTATTATAGTCAGTTCGAAATATATATTATATAATTATGGTCAGTCATTTATAAATAAGAACAATTCAATTACCTCAAAATACTTTCAGAATTCAAGAAATAGCGTTTCAGTGGGAATAATTTTAAAAAATTATTTGGGACTGTCAGGCCAAAATTGGTCTGGGGGACCAGATTTGGTCGCCAAAATTGGTCCGGGGGACCAGTTTTGGCAGCCAAAATTTGTCCCCCCTGGCTAAATTTGGACCCCCCCGGACCAGTTTTAGTCGCCAAAATTGGTCCGGGGGACCAGTTTTGGCTGCCAAATCTAGTCCGGGGAACTAGTTTTAGTGCAGTTTCTGCAGAGAGATGCCCCTATGGCAAGGACGGTGTACCACATCTGTCCACGCTGCGAAATTTGAGTTTTCAAAAATTTAGTAGTCCCGATGTATTACAATATCATATCTCACGTGCCAAGTTAGCTGCACTATCGGTCTACCGACAGACATTTTTTAAAAAATGAATAATGCCAACTTGAGTCATGATAAAAGCGGGGCGCAGCGTTGAAATTTGCGGGACATGGCGGGACGCAATAGTGAAACTTCTACATACTTGTAGAATCAAAAAAGTAGACAGAATAAAACTTCATATAAAAGCGAAACATTCATGAAAATTAGCTCAACAGAAGAATGCAAAAATCGGGACGTCCGTCAAAAACGGGCAGTTGGCATGTATTGAATAGACTCCCTATTAATAGAGACCTCCTAGAGTGAATGTAATGTCATCACATCCTATGAGGAGAGGACTACTTTAGTGTACGTAATTAAATGACAAAAAATTTAACCCGGACCAATTTTAGCAGGAGGGGACCAGTTTTGGCCCCGGACCATTTTTTTCGTGACAGGACCTAAATTTTTGAGAGAATTTTTATTAATTTTCTAATTCTTTTCATTAATTTTGTTAGACGTTTTTGGTTTGTTAGTGTGCAATAATTATAACCGAATCGAAAATATCCATACTAATAATATTAAGGGAAAAGAAAATTATACGTATTAAAATTATTATGACATTATGGTATTAAGGCAAGATGTTTGCGATGTGAATGCTCCATCGTATTATACCGTATGTACTTTATTCTCCTGAAATACATGTGAATACTAATAAAACAAGCGCGCTTCGCTTGCTCACATAGATCAATTAGAAGGGAGACATCTAATCATGTCAAAATAGGAAGCGAATAGTCCCAACCCAAAAAAAATGCAAGAAATTGTTTTATTGCATTTTTCCGTTGTATCATATCCTAGGAGTAACATACTAAAAGTTTACCGAAATCGGAACATCAGAATGTGATTTGGCACGACCCCGTCTTTGACCCCGGACTATAAAAATCGCCGGTTTTGAAAACGGAGATTTAAACTTTTCCAATGATTGCAAATCAGGTTTTATTCAGTCATATTCGTGCTCAGCATCAAATTTCCGGCAATTTTATATATATATATATATATACAGTCGACTACGCTTAATAGGGCCACTGTTTAATCGGGTCAGCCGCTTAATCGGGCCACTTTTGGCAGGACCGGAATAGCTCTGACACATAGAAGCTAATACAAAATATTTTCGGTTAATAGGGTCCTCCGCTTAATCGGGGCAAAATGTCCTCTGACCGATGTGGCCCTATTAAGCGGAGTCGACTGTATATATATATATATTGACTATATTTTGAGCAAAAAAGTTTGGGCCCTCCCTAGCAACAACCTGGAATGTAAAAATTCCGATCTCCAAATTTGGTGTAAACCATATCGAGTAACCCCTTGTTTTTATCACTATGCTTGCTGAGTACAAATTTTACTCTCTGAGTTTCCTGGGGACAGTCTTCGCGACTTGAGATACACTATCCTCTGCAAGAAAGTGAGTGAAGCCAAAAGCTTCGTTACACCCGAAAGACTACCAGCTTCAGCCTCCGCCACGAAATTTCACTCTCTGAGTTTCTATTTCCAGGTGATGTTGTGGATGGGCACGGCTGATGGTATGGAGGTCACCGAATGGGGATGGAACTGCCAAGATAACAGCCTAATTCCAGTCATGTTGGAGAGTAACCCTGCACCCGAAGCACTCCTGAAAATGATCCACTGTAACTGTTCCACAGGGGGGCGCCTGCATTTGTCAGAATTTCCATCACTGGCATTAGTCAGAATGGTTTTTATCGAGTTTTGACTTTGTCAGAATAGTTTTTATTGAGTTCTGACTTTGTCAGAATAGTTTTTATTGAGTTCTGACTTTGTCAGAATGGTTTTTATCGAATTCTGCACTTGTTAGAATGAGATTTTTAGAGTTCTGCACTTGTTAGAATGGAATTTCTAGAATTCTACTAAATGCCACTCAATCACCCCGTCACGAAATTAAAATGCCACTTTCACATTCAAATGGACACTATTTCGAACATAAAATGCCCCTTTTCACACTCCCACGAAACTAGAGTAGAACCTGACTCCCATTCTAACAAAGACAGAATTCAATAAAAACTATTCTGACAAAGTCAGAACGCAATAAAAACTATTCTGACAAAGTCAGAACTCAATAAAAACTATTCTGACTAACGCCAGTAATGGAAATTCTGACAAATGACAACTTCAAAATTCTGACAAGTGCAGCGTCCCCCTCCACAGGCTGTAGTAGTCTCAGATGTAGCTGCTGAAAACAAGGACTCAACTGTTCCCAAGCATGCGGACGATGCTAAGATGACAACTGTGGCAATATGAAAGAAGGAATTGCATCGGATGATGAAACCGAAGAAGAAATTGAAATGTGAACATATCAATCCATCTATGCCACCTAAATTTTCCACTCTTATATTTATAGGAGTTAAAGGGACAAAACAAAAATTTAGAGTATGTTTACCATTAAAAATACATGAATGCCACCAGCCATAAACCATAATATTTTAAAACTAACGTTTAGAATATTTATAATAAGAAATTTGTACTCAGCAAGCATAGCCGAGGAAAACAAGGGGTCACTCGATATGATTTACACCAAATTTGGAGATCTGAATTTTTGCATTCCAGGTTGTTGCTAGAGAGGGCCCAAAATTTGATGCTGAGCACGAATATGACTATAAAAACTGATTTACAATCATTTGAAAGGTTAAATCTCAGTTTTCAAAACAGGCGATTTTTATAGTCCGGGGTCAAAGACGGGGTCGTGCCAAATCACCTTCGGATATTCCGATTTCGGGAAACTTTTAGTATGTTACTCCTAGGACATGATACAACGGGAAAAATGTAATAAAACAATTTCTTGCAATTTTTTTGGGGTCATGCATCATATTGACCTGACTAATCTCTACATACGTATGTCTTACTGTTACGAGTATAATCGATATCGAAAAATTACCCAATTTGTCTATTTTTGCTGCGTAATGATGACGTCATAACAGAGTGATGAGTCATCATTATTTGATGATAGTTGTATCATATTTGAGATATATTAATATACACATTCTATTAAAATTTCAGCTTTCTATCGACTAAAATGACTGAGTTATATTCGAAAAACTGAAATTTCTAAAAATGGACTTTTTTGCTATTTTAAATTTTGAACCTTTGAGGTGTAGTTTAACCTTAATGAGATTATATTTTCGTTTTATTATGTATCTTCCAACTGGGGACATACGAGGGGAGTTCAATAAGTTCTTAGCCTACCAGACTTCTCTTTATTATTGATGAATGAAATTAAGCATAGTTGTTTGTCAATATGTACACAACTAATTTTCAGCTTCAACCTATTCTTATCTATTTTTTCCCCTTTCTAATTTATCAATTTATAATACATCTCTTCATTTTATTTTTTTGCGCCGATGGACATCCACCAAAGGCTAGTTAACGTTTACGGTGACTCAGCTCCCTCCTATGCAATTTGGCAAATTTTCAAATTTCTTATATCAATAGCTTTTGAAAAATTTGGAAAATTTGGAAATTTGGCAGTGACGAAGAGTTGGTCGAAGCTGTCAATAGGTTTTTATTTTTTTATTGAACTCCCCTCGTACCATGTAACATCAATACTATATAACAAGACAGCCGACTATCTTATAATTAAGCAGTCTTTCTGAAGTGGTATCCTTTGGGACTTTATTGTACGTATGTTCAAATGTAACATATATCTAGCAGTTAATATTGAGAATACAAACAGCATAATATAACATAGGTATCAGTATAATTAAGGCATATGTATCAACATTTTATAATGTATGAACTGTTTAGTTTTTAATTAGGAATGAGGAGTGGACGATGGAGGTGGCCTGTAGGGGTAAATCTTGTACGAACACATCCGAATCGATACTTTAATTTTTTAATAATATTATTACCGAAAAATACGATCGTCGCCAATAGGTATTGTGATCCGATTAAAATAGACGCCGCTAAAATTAGAATTGAATTCGCATAGGTGAGGACCTCATTACTGATTTCCAAGGCTTTGATTTGCTGTTTTGATACCAGTGGTGGCTGGTAGAGAGGAGTGCGGTAGAGGTATTGGAAGATACAGGGACCATAGTGCAGACCTGTTGCAATGAGGAAGCGATATCGTCCCATGAATTCGGCTGAAACTAAACAAGCTATTGCAATAGCAAGTATGCCCATTACCAATGCGAACTGCTTGCAGTTGACGATTGCTCTTCTGACAATCGATTTCCTTTTCCCTCTGATCTTAAACTCAAGTGCTCTCCATCTCAATGTATTGTAGAATGTACGGATGCATTTAACCCAAATAATGAAGTAGATTATCTGTATTATAGGAACAGAGAACTTTTCAATTATCAATAATTGAGGAATAGACCCAGATATTATCATGAATGCTCCAATGAAGAAAGTGATTAGGAGGAATTTTCTAATGTACCGAAATGGTTTTCCATGAATGTTATGGAGAATGACATCAAGATACTTCATAAGACAAACACTAAACGCGAGAGAGATCACCAACCCAACATCTCCCAAAGACACAAGTACAGGAACAACAGGATTTGCAAAGATCACCTCTATGGCAAGTATTGGAAAATGTGCTAGTTCTCTCGAGCAATTAAAATCCATAGTTCTGTTTAAATCTCGCTGTTGATTAGCCAGTCCAGACCCCAATCC
Source organism: Aphrocallistes beatrix (assembly GCA_963281255.1). Taxonomy (NCBI): domain Eukaryota; kingdom Metazoa; phylum Porifera; class Hexactinellida; order Sceptrulophora; family Aphrocallistidae; genus Aphrocallistes; species Aphrocallistes beatrix. Next base: position 1,405,468 of record OY725500.1, on the reverse strand, counting down.
GTATATTAGCATTGTAATGAACTCAGTGATATTTATGACTATCAAGAATGTGTATTTGAATATTTCCGATTTGTGGTGACTTGCTGCTTCTGAGTAATTAATGGTGAAATCAGTTTTACTCTTTTCTACACACTCACGATACAACTTCACGAAATGTATAATCCTCTTAGCAAAATAAACGTCCCATATGATGGATATAAATGATAATAATAGAGCAACTGTCAGAAGGGTGATCATTTCTAATATTCCAAATGACTTTAGATTTTCTCCTACACTTAACATATCCCGAGAAAGATATTTGAGATTCAATATTTATGAATTCAATCAGTTATAGTATATTTATACTGTTCCAAGAACCAATGATAACCTTTATTTTTAAATGCTTTTAATTGGGAAATTTAATATTATTACTTAATTAATTGTTTGTAATACATCACTTTTAATAGTGTGCTATTGAGTGATATATATACTTTATTGAAGAAATGTACAAAAGGTACAGACCACTCCGATTTATACGTAGATGGGTCAACTAAACAGGGATTGTAATCATAATGTTGCAATTGTGTAAAAGATCCCAAATCTAAACACCTAGATAAGACAAGATCTTTAATGTGTAATCACTCTATGCTCTGAGAAATATATTGCGTATAAGAAATAAAAAATCCCTTCTCTCTACGTTATACTTCAGGGTTAGATTAGCGGGAGGCTATGGGATGTTCACTTTTCGATATTGATTACAAGTCGAATACTATTTATGTATACAGTTGAGTCTCCCAAAACGGACACTCGGACTGATAAACCTCGTGGAACAAAGTGAATTTATCCTTTACTATTAAAACTCGATTAATGTATATCTATTTGTATGTGTGTATATATTGATTTAAATCAAACAACCCTGGATGTTATCTGCCTTATCGTTAAGGGTAAATTGAGGCATAGAGGTCAAAATTAGAAAATTGCAAGCAAACAACGTACGGGCGAGAATTAAGTTGAAATTTCCAGGTTACCACCAGAAACCCCATTAGGTACCTTTTTTTTTGTATATATTACCCGCTTAGCACAACAGCGTTGATTTCAAATTTTGACTCGAATCCTTGGTGATAGCATAACTCAAAAGGCATTCATTATATTCAAAAAACCCAAGGACGCCCCATCGTCAAATTTTCTGGTTTCCATTTTTGAGAAAATGCCTACATATTTAGGTAGTTTTAATGTTTCAAAATCAAAAGTTACCCCCAAACTGAACTTTTTTTATTTTGAAGCATCGTCGCTACTTTAAAAGGCATTTAGGATATTTTTATCTTAATTTTTGAGTTATCTTGCCGTCTAGGATTCGAGTTTGTGAATTTTGCCAAAATTTGATTTCAAAAATTATTGTACAAAGGAGGCATTTTAGGTAGAAAATTCCCTAAAAAGGGGTCTTTTGAGACTATTTGGTACATAGCTACAAGTTTCAACCTCATCCTCCTCCAAAAGTGATCTTGTTCCTATTTTATAATGTTACCCCTTGCGGCGTGATTTGATTTTATTACAATCATATTGTGGTATATTTCGATCTATTAGTATGTATCTTTCAAGTGAGCACACACCATGCAATATTAATATATCTATAACAAATCAGCGGATATTTTACACTTCAGCAGTCTTATTACAGTGGTTTCCTTAGAGACTCTATTATATTGTATTTGATCAGGAGGAATTTTCTAATGTACCGAAAATCCGAAATGGTTTTCCATGAATGTTATGGAGAATGACATCAAGATACTTCATAAGACAAACACTAAACGCGAGAGAGATCACCAACCCAACATCTCCCAAAGACACAAGTACAGGAACAACAGGATTTGCAAAGATCACCTCTATGGCAAGTAATGGAAAATGTGCTAGTTCTCTCGAGCAATTAAAATCCATAGTTCTGTTAAAATCTCGCTGTTGATTAGCCAGTCCAGACCCCAATCCGTATATTAGCATTGTAATGAACTCAGTGATATTTATGACTATCAAGAATGTGTATTTGATTTTTCCGGTTTGTGGTGACTTGCTGCTTATGAGTAATTAACGGTGAAATCAGTTTTCCTCTTTTCTACACACTCACGATACAACTTCACGAATGTTCCCAATGTGTGCGTTTTTTATTCCACTGTTTATATACCATATTTATTATCTAACTTGAGCTAGGACCTTTGCTAGCTGGCATCTAACTGAACATAAGATACTTCATATTAAGCGAACTTGATTCAATACAAATCCTATCTAAAAAAATGAAATTGGGACCAGGAGGTCAGTTCATAATAAACGAATGTTCATATTAAGCGGGTTCATGATAAGCGACCCTGACTGTAATACTGTTGTATGACGGATTAATTCTATGACCATTTACTTACTCTATTACTTGGACCAGGGATATATTCTAACCATGACGGTTGAGGTTCCTGCATTTGTTAGAATCGTTTTCTAGACTACTGTCACTTGTTAGAATTTAATATCAGATATTTTCCAAGACATTTATTCTCTATATAGAAAACGATTCTAACAAGTGACAGTTGAGATAATTCTAACAAATGACAACTTCAAAATTCTAAAAAATGACGCTCCCTCTGACGGTTTACTTATCATCTTTCTTATGGCTTCAAACTGCATACTTCCTATTACACAAATTTGTGTAAGAGGAAGTATGCAGTTTGAAGCCGTAGCAAAGATGATAAATAAACCGTCATGGTTAGAATATATCCCTGGTCCAAGTAATAGAGTAAGTATTTGGTCATGTTAAGTAATCCGGCATACAACAGAACTAATACGACATGATCTGCCTAAAATCATTAACCACACAGAATAGAGCTTAGGAGTATATTACTAGCATATATAAATATGGTGCAAAAGTATCCATATCCGTTCCTAAAATTTTGATTAGTCATCATATGATTCCGCAATAGGTTATATTCATGATGAATTTAGTGATTTTCAGAGCAGGTTTAAGGACACTCCTTGAATGTTTTTAATATAAAATTTTTCGTATTAAACCGAGCTGTGAATGGGTTAATGCAAAAACTTTCTTATGGAACGTTGCTACATTCCACCGTTGCTATGGAAACGCATTTTAATTTGATCTTATCTGATAGCCAACTACCGTAAACTGGGGCGACTTTGGCCCTAGGAGTGACTTTGTCCCACAATAGCAATTTTAATAAAATATACTCAAACTTAGAAATACTGCAGTTTAAATACCTTTGGATATATTGAGAGTTTCATTCAACATATTAGCAGTGCGATTACATTGATCCATAGGTTTGAGTATATTTTATTAAAATTGCTATTGTGGGTCAAAGTCACCTCTTAGGGCCAAAGTCGCCCCAGTTTACGGTACTTCTTATTAAACGATGATATAATTTCTATGTTTAAATTAGATGGTTTACGAGTTATTCGGCAAATTACCAAATGTGACTAATATGATAAATTGTCTAATAACTCGTAAACCATTCTATATTTACTCGCCTGGAATTATTACCCAGCATTATATTCTAGGCATGCCTAATTTCCTGGACGGATAAATACTCATTTCCGTACCCTCCCGGAAATTAGATATCATACAGACTAGAGTGGCGCAAAAATCATTAGTGCGTTTAGATGCACGTTATTTATTATCAAGGTTGCAACCGAAGGTTCAATATTCAGTTAGACCATATACTAATTGGTAAATAGTTGATATTCGGTTAGAGTTAACCGAACATCTGTATTCGTATTTGGTTGGAGTAACCGAATATTATCAGTATTCGTATTGGGAACTATTCATGAATACTGATATTCGGTCCAATCGGTTTCAACATTGCTTGTTATTATGTATTATTCAGGATATATTGTTTTATTGCATACAATTTTGAATTTTTCTTTTGTAAAATTTGTCCCGGTGATTTTGAATCACTTTTAAAGTAAACCAATGCTCTATGCATCCATTAGAAACATGACTACCTGGTGCTGATTCATATGCTAAATAATTATTTCTCAATGTACTTTGATTTCACTTGCTAAAATATTCCATATTCATTTTTTGTCTTTCATAGTTAGCTGATGTAATGGCAACTGCTAGTGCTCATTAGACGATAGAGATAGTTGAAGATCAAATCTCTGAAGTGAACGGAATAATTGAGACTCGTTTGCGTAAATTGATTGAATGTTTACTAAAAAATTCAAGATGTTATCTTCAAAAAAGAAACGAAACAGAGGGCGTTTGCATCCTAATTTACTCATAAATATCTCCTTCTAGAGTTTGATCCTTTCTTACGGAGTCTACTGCTGAAAGAATATTGTACACTATCTATAATTGTGGCACTAATTCACCTTGCTGACTGGAAATAACTACGTATAACATTTTGATCGTGTTATAGTTGAATAAAATTACCAGAGCATTTTCATACTGAATACATGGGGAGATTTCAAGTGTTTGGAAATAGAACTGGGAGCAGTATTGCGTGTTTGAGTGAAGTTATAGGTGGAAGAGTATAGGAGGTTGAAGGTAGCTAAGCACACACATGGATTGATTCGTTAGTCTTTTGATGCAAATCCCGTATCCCCACATGTAGTGACATTTGATTCAAAAGACAGAATCGTCTTCTCCAATTATAACCTTTTAAAATGTATTCCTTTTTCAACTTTTTTATTAACTGCGACTTTCTATACTTTGTTTACTGACTTTTATTTCAATAATAAAACTTTATATTTACTCTTTAATTATTACAAGTGCGCTTCGCTTGTTTGCGCTGCGCGGCCTGTGGACACTTTCTGTCTGCCTGCCTCAATCGCCATTTGGTTACTATCCCCTATCAAATAGATTCGTTTACAAAAGATTCGCAATATTATTTCCAAATTCGATTATTTATGATCTATAACTCATGATACAAACCATTGGAAACTAGTCTAGCAAATTTTTGAAATCTGTTATGTAGCAATTGTAAACGAAAAACGAACGAAATATTTATCAAATCTTGAAAATACAATATTCGAAATCTACACTCCTAGAAACCTAGGTCAACCATTGAATGCTAGTCCCTCGTATATTTTCAAAAAATCGTAAACAGGTGTGAAAACATCTATATAAGTTAAAAATATGCCTAATCCTTTTTGTAATACACTGAGAATTTTCACATATGTGCATAAGTTATTGCTTGAAAGTATTATTAAACAAAACAAAACAAAACGTTTTACGTAGTACCTTTTAAGAACAAGCTTCTCTTCAAGGTGTGAAGTGCGCAACCGAGGAAACATTTCGCATTTGTATCACACCTTTCGAATCGACTTTAATATCAAACAAACTAAGCTCAAAAATATAAAGTGAAAAGGGCATTTCTGAACCGAGGGGGTGACGGAGTGGCATTTTACGACAGGAGCCTGGGGGAAGGAATTGAGAATGGTTGAGTTTTGTGAAAGGAATCGACTAAAATCTCTATGATTTGTAGCATTTTGTGGTGAGATATCTATGAGAAAGGGAAGAAAGCGGTATTTTCTCATGTGGCAATTCTACAATTATCTATTCTGACAAGTGAAAATTCTGCAAATGTCCATTCTGACAAATGACAATTCTATAAATGTCCTTTCTGATAAATGACAATTCTACAAAAGTCCATTCTGACAAATGACAATTCTATAAATGTCCTTTCTGATAAATGACAACTTCAAATATTCTGACAAGTGCATGCAGCCCTACCAGGAATGTGTTGCGTCATTTCCGCCATTTTGTTGCGGGGAAGCCATATAATTATGGAGTCCGTACTATAAATAGAAAATACCCCAGGTATCCTTCACGTTTTAAGAAATAAAGATACAGTCGACTCCGCTTAATAGGAACACTTTTGACAGGACTAGAATAGTTCTCACACAGAAAGAATAGTTCTCACACAGAAGCTAACACCAAATATTTTCGAATTATATAATTGTGTCAAAGTGTTCTCTATCCGATGTAGCCCTATTAAGCAGAGTCGACTGTAATTAGATTTATATAATTTTTATAGCAGAAGTATATCAGTAAATAGCAATAAATAAATGAAACAAGAATCAAATGCTAATAAAAGTTTATTTTATGATTACTATGATCTGTACAAATAATAATATTATCTTGAGTTACTGCTATTCCTGTGGGTTTATAAACACACTTAATACTATGAATTAATAGACCTTCTAATGTGTATATTTGTATTATTTTATCACCAGAATCACTGATTAGAATATTATTAAACTTATCAAAGCATAGAAATACCCAATCAGTTCCATGTCCTAGGTGAATCATATTTTTCAGTAAATCTCCGGACTTAGAGAATACATGAACATTATGAGTCTTACTATTATCAGCTACGAATACTTTATTCATATTTAGTTTAACATCGACTGGTTCGATTAACTTGTCCTTTCCGAATTCTCTGATTATTTTAAGGTCCAAACTTAGTACTGCGATTCTATTGTTCAAACAATCTGCTACATACACTTCGTCATCGTCTACTACTATACCTAATGGTACATTAAATTCACTTTCGCTCTTGCGTTCTAATTTATAATTGTTTTCCTCGTATTTTATGATTTGATGGTAAGCGGTCACAAACAGCCAGTCTTTGAATAGGGCTATGGAATGAGGACATGTTAATTCACCTTCACCAAATTCCATGATTAACTGCCCTTCTAAACTAATTACTTGAATTATCGTGTTCCCAACTATGTACACATTCCCTTTCCCATCTGTCACGATACCACATGGAAACGATAGTCCTTTCCCTCTCTTACCAATAGCCCTGATCGGACCTAGCTTTGTGTTGTACGGAGTTGCTACGTCTTGAACTGCTCCAAACATCGCTATCAGTTGCTGCAGAATTTCAAGGTGGTTTGTGATGAAGTTAGGGACTGGCACAGGAGTTGGTAACTGCGACTCATCTTTCCTATCTTTCATCTTTTGAATCTGTTCTGCTTGCATGTTGATAATCAAGTTCTGCTCTATTGTCGCCTCTTCAAGCTGCTTGATCAGCTGATCCAGATCCTTGATGTGTTTCAGTCTTGTCTCCTCTTTGCTGAGATAGTTCACGCTCATCTCATGCAGCTCTACCAACAGCTGGTCCCTCCTCTCTTCCAGTTTCTGGATCAGAGAGTTGAATGTGGATTTGATACATATCTCCGTTCTGCAGAATGAGTCGGAAAGGAGTGTAGGCACGCTGTCAGGAAATCTTGAAGCCATCGTTTGTTTGTTCTTTGCTTGATTTGATATTAATGAATTGTTTAATATGAGCGTAAATTTATAGGAGAAGAGACTACCGTGTGTTTTGTGGTAGTGAGTGTACGTGTAGAGACTGATTAGAGAAATGACTGGTAGATTTATGGCTAGTTTGTGTTGTGTTTCTGAAAGGATATATCCTGGAGTAATCTACACTCAGAACCTACTTTGAATGTTATCTGCTCTTATACGATATTTTACCATATTAGGAACTAACTCAGAGGTTAAACTTCTTTCAAATTATTGAATTGATTACAACGACAATAATTTAAGATTCAGAATTATGTAATTTAATATACTATTTTGAATATAAAACATCGAATCAGTTACCAAACCTTCTCAATCTGAATTCTTTGCAAACAGTCAAATTGAAGGTTTCTTGTTTTTCCAAACGCCAGGACTACTTTCTAATACCTAGGTCATTTTGCAAATACTGATCATTATCTGTATTCAGAAGTTAGTGGAAATGGAATATTTTCGATTTGTCCATCGTATACCTCAGGGATCAGCTTTCTATTTTATATAGGGTTCCTGTGATAGGACAATTCTATTGATTGAAGAAACTGCCAGGAACAGAAAGCTGATTTTTGGCATGTGGGAGTCTTTTGGCTATGGCTCCACTAAGTTCAGACCTCAGACGGAAATGTCGGCTCATCATGGAATTCTGACGTCATTGTCACCTTTTTATAATTAGAAATTTCAGTTTTTCGACTATAACTCAGCCATTTTAGGTAATAGAAGGATGAAATTTTAATAGAATGTGTATATTAATATCTCACATATGATACAACTCTCATCACTGTGTTATAACATCATCGTTACGCATCAAAAATTGAAAAATTTGGGATTTTTCGAGCGATATCGATTATAACAGTAAGACATACTTGTTTAGAGATGTTATCTACCTTATAATTAATCAATGTGAGCCTCGTCGCCCAAAGGGCGCCTCCAGTGGACACAAAGTGTCAGCCAGCCGCGCAGCGCAAGCAAGAGAACCGCGCTTGTATAGATATATACGAGGGGCGTTCAAAAAGTTTCCGACCTCACGCACAGAATAACATATTTTCTACATTTTTTTCTTCAACATAGTCCCCATTGAGGGCAACACACTTGCTCCAGCGGTCCTCCAGCTTCTCTAGGCCAGTCCCGAAGAAGACTTAATCCTGCTCCTCCAGGAAGGCGTCAATGGCGGAGATGACGTCACCATCACAAGCGAAATGCTTACCACGAAGGTGTTCCTTCAATCGAGGAAACAAATAAAAGTCGGAAGGAGCAAGGTCTGGAGAATAAGGAGGATGTGACAAGATTTCAAAGCCACATCTGGCAGCAGTGGTGTCCGAAACCTGCGCCTTGTGAGCAGGAGTCATCAAAACTGAGTTCTGTGGTTTTGACAACTCAACATTTTGTTCTCAACAGATGTAACTTTTCCTCTGAGTATCTTCACAAAATTTTGCACATGTGCACAAAAATGAATATATTTTCTGATGAACGGATACATTTTGCCAAAAAACGTTTTTTTGAATGTGAGGTCGGAAACTTTTTGAACGCCCCTCTTATACATTTACAGGGTGGGTGGCTTGTAAGTTCTGTCCCAAGCTTTATTAGGTATAAAATTTCTTAAACTCAAACAATCTTAGTTATTATGGTCTTTAGAGATTGTAATTCGAATATTCTCAATGATTTTATAAGATTTTTCGATTCTATGACTTAGAAATATGTTTTGTATGGTGAGTTTTGAGAAAAAAAAATGTGTCCTGGCACACAGCGAAAATCGAGAATCCAGGCCACTGCTTCTGTAAAAAATGTCTCTAAAATCGATGTTCCATGACGATTTAGCACCGGATACCTTTCATTCACCATTGAAATATTTCACAAATCCATTGCATTCATTATCAGAAACGAGATAAAGTTATTATTTCACGACTTCAAATTAGGTACATTTTGCAAAATCACCCAAAATGGCACTTTTTTTCACATCACCAAAATATCTGATCCAAAAGGTTCTCAATATATACTGATCTAAACATTCTATATTTCTACAAATTTATAGTGTTCGAGGAAAATGTGTGAGCTAATTTTTCCTAGGATTTGAAGACTCTGGGAAGATAACTTGAAAAGCAGTGGGCCCTGATTCACGATTTTCGCTGCGTGCCAGGACACATTTTTTTTTCTCAAAACTCACCATACAAAACATATTTCTAAGTCATAGAATCGAAAAATCTTTTAAAATCATTGAAAATATTCGAATTACAATATCTAAAGACCATAATAACTAAGATTGTTTGAGTTTAAGAAATTTTATACCTAATAAAGCTTGGGACAGAACTTACAAGCCACCCTGTATATATCTGCAACGAATTGATTGAAGGAACTGCCAGGCACAGAAAGCTGATTTTTTGGCATGTGAGAGTCTTTTGGGCTATGGCTCCGCTAAGTTCTGACCTCAGACGAAAATGTGGACCTCAGCATGGAATTATGACGTCATTTTCAACCTTTTTTATAATTAGAAATTTCAGTTTTTCGACCATAACTCAGCCATTTTAAGTGATAGATGGCTGGAATTTTAATATAATGTGTATATTAATATATCTCACATATGATATAACTATTTAAAAAAATAGTGACTCATCATGACGTCATCATTACGCATCAAAAAAATTTATAAATTTTGTGTTTTTTCTAGTGATATCCATTATAACAGTAAGACAGATGTAGTATTTAGAGGTGTTATCTACCTTCGGTATTATCTACCTCCCTTTGGCTGACATTATCGTTTTAAGCTTGGAAACTAAACTTTTTTGAAATAGTATACTGCCACTTTTTAAGGGGTGAAAGTACTGATCCTTAAGGAATAGGATAGACAAATCGAAAATATTATATTTCAACTACCTTTTGAATATACATAGATAATGGATCAGTACTTAAATTTTATTCGACTATCTAATATTCTTCATCTGGTATGTCAAGGATCTGCTTTGTTCTGCTTTCTACGTTTCTTTAATTAATTTGTTATACATACATACTTGTATATTTAACTATCAAGCAATTGTTCCTAGTAAAGAAAATCATGTTTTCTACAAGTAATACTGAGTTTTTGAACTATTCAGCTTGAATTAATCAGATACTACCTGATAATACGAGTATTACTTGTGTAATACCAAATGCTATTGATGGGTAATTGTGAAGCGCTAGCAAACAATTGGAAAGTTTAGATTTCCTTTGTTCATTTGATTCCTTTGTTTCTTAGAAACAATATTATGATGCTACGTATTTATTAAAAACTGATTATACTCATCAGCAACTATCTAACTAAAGAAAAATGTTTGTATATACATACATAACATGAATATGTTTCTTAAATTTATCTATAAAATGAATTGTGATTCAATACTTGTACGTTATTCAAGATAATATTCCTAATTTATATTTTTATTTAGATTTAAAATTCGATTGTGTGAGAATAAATTCATCGATTGGTTCGTAATTGATTTGGTATTTAAAATGCTTTTCAAGTGTAAATGCCACCATACATACACGGTGCAACTTTGTTTCCTATAACATAGAAACTTACCTTTAATTTATCGATCGAGCTTTGATTAAGTTATCAAATAATGAGATAATGATAATGAATGCCGTCCGCCCGCATCCCCACTAAAGGTCTCTTGGGAGCCGAAACAAGTTTTCTATTAACAGCACTCTGTTAATAAAATTTCCTTTCTCTCCATTTGCTAGCACATCAATTAATAAGGAAATAAACAAGCAATGAATTTCAACCTATGTATATAAATCCAGTCTAGTTAATCCGAACATTCAAAGTTAAGTGTTACTGTTCTGTAAGTAGAAATAATCCTACTTGGCGCAGAACAGTAACAGTAAACTCAAAATCCGAAAATATGTTCACTTTAACAGTATTTGTATGGAGTATTTCGTAGTTAGTCGGATAGTAGTACATTTATTTCCATACTCTACGTACGTAACCATACTCTTAGATGCTGCTAGGAAAATCCAAATAAATTGCAGATAAATTCTTGTTCTTGTCAATGTGTAATTCCTACTTTGCGCTTCGCCAAGTAGGAATATTTTACTTGGCGTGGGATAATACTATTAACTAAAGTAAATATTTTATTTTTCAGCAGAGATGGCGGTTGAAAATGATGGAAAGAGTTCTATCATTTCGAAGGTGGGAAGCAGACCTGTGCCAGTGCATTTCATCAATCTTGACCTCCCACCAGTAAAACGTTGGACCGATATCGGCCGGTTGTATAGGAGTCAAGTGCAGTTTATATCGCAGGGAATATCTAAAATGGTTCCCAAGTTCGTTGTTAAGTTGGTAGATGTGTTTGGAAGTTTGCTTGACTCTCTCTTGCCTCCCCCCTATGCCGATGAGTTGAAGGGCCTGGCCGAGGCAGTACATCTACCTGTGGGTGAGTTGTTCTTGCTTAATCTCACCTTCGATATCTCTTCTTATTGCACCGGCATCATTGCACAGACCAGTGATGGAAAACTATTGCACGCAAGAAACTTTGACTCGCCTAATGAATTTAATTTTCTCTCATCATTTGGACGAGATGTGACGTTCAACGCACATTTTCAAAGTGGCGGCAAGACCCTGTATTCTTGTGTAATTATGGCTGGTTTAATCGGTACATTCACTGGTCAGAAACCTAATTCTTTCACGATCAGTGTAAATCAGCGTCGTACAGGAGATATCTGGACAAATATTCTCTCTCTCCTTCTAAAGTCTCCCGGAGCTGAAATTACCCTTTTGATCAGAGATGCCCTCGCAGACCAGGATATAAACTATCAGGGCGTCCTCAACCGTATGATGTATATTCCTATGATAGCATCGTGCTACGTAATAATAGCCGGCACTAAACCAGGTGAAGGCGTCGTGATATCTCGCGACAGGAAGGGGCTAGTTAAACCATTCAGGAATGGGGTTTGGAAATTGGATGTCAGCGTAGAGAGATGGTACTTGGTTCAAACAAATAACGATCACTGGACTAAACCGCCATATCTTGAGCCTCCTGCAGGAAATGTGGAGTTTAGTTATGAGAAAGAATGTATTGCTAAGAAGGTAATGGAAAAATATGGTCAAGCAAATCTTACTCCACAGAGTTTGACTAATGTCCTCTCGGAAAATCTTGTTTTGGACCCAGATACACTCTACACCACAGTTATGAGTGCGGATTATCCCTTCCTATTCAAATCCTGGGTGCGTAATGTGTAATAATTGCCTAGAATCGCTTCTAAATTAACAACTGTGCTGTATTCAATTAAAGATTTGATATATTTTTGTTAGTTTATTCCATATAAATTGATATTAAATCTCCTCTCGCTTATGTATATAAAATTCTGATGACAGGAGTTTAAATTCATTTTCTTAGGTCCTGAGGTTCTCAGAAACTTACCTAGATCTGCTAGGGTGTGACCCGCGAAGTCCGGGGTCCGCGACCCGTTTATTTTATGTGAGCCATCCCGCGTTTTTGGAAATATATTTATTTTATGACGCACTTGGTCATAGGCAGCGGAACGTTTTAAATATTTTTTAAAAAAATTGAAAAAGGCCATATTAAAAATGATTAAAAATTTTCAAACAAAAAACAAGTTCACATTAGCATAGCCTACTCTATATAAGGCCTACCATCGAATGTACCAGGGATGCGGTAGAGGACGGGAACTTAAAATTCTAAGAATGTGTATATTAACCAATTAGGCCATTAAATAACTAAGCCATAGTCAGAAATGATGTTCCAAGGGTCTGTTTCTAGAAAAGAGGTCAACAAGTAATAATATCTACAAGATTGAATTAAATGGTTAATAATTTCAAAAGTCGGATAACAATAGGGTTAATTACATTTGTTCAATTATAATTACGAATCAATTTCAAGGCAAGTACAATTTTCAATTGCAATTACACTTCAATTACAGTGTAATTGTAATTAATTACTAATTACACAATTATAATTGTAATTGACCCCAACCCTGAACTGTGATGCAACTATTTTTGCGCCAGGGTCTTTGCTGTATTGATACAAATGCATTTATACCAGGGTTGCCGTGGGAATGGAATTCCCATTCCATCCCCATAGGATTCTTGTGGGAATCCCCATGAGGATTCCTATAGGACCCTGTGTGAATCCCATAGGAATCCTATGGGGATTCCCATTCCCACGGCAACCCTGATTTAGACCGAAGAACTTCCTTAGATATAATTTTCATGACTTATGAAGAATATTGTTTGGATAGCGCCGGCCATGATCATAGTAAACTATTACTAGATAATCTTCTGAATTTAAACTGAACTAAAATGTTTCGCTTATTTATTGAAAGCTGTGAGATACAATTAAATTTTACTTTGCAGATTAGATCTCTCGTAGAACAATTTTCAATAATACAAATTATTCCTTGTTGCTTTTGACGCACCCTCTACATATGCAGATAAAAATGACTATTTCAGGATAAACGAGAAAACATCATAGACGCCGAAGGTCAGGGAGCTCCTCCCTGTGTTTTCTGAAATAAATGCTTCATTGATATACATATATAATTCTCAGTATTGGTATTGCTATGGCCAAGCGACCGGCATGTGAAATAGAACCCAGAATTTTTCCCAAATTTTAAACAATTATTTTCAAAGTATCACCCCCTTGGGGATAGGACCCATTCGCTGTCTATGACATCCTCCGAGATGTTTTTAAGATTTGCCAGAATATAATAATTCGGATACAATTGTCAGATGGAACAAATACAATTTGCTAGTATTAATTGAAAGCAAATATACTTACCTTTTAGATCTTGCAAATTCCTGACAAGGTACTTCTCTTTCTCCTCAATCTCATATTTCAAGCTAGGAGTCTCCTTTGTTAAGCAATATTCTTCCTTTTACTCCAGAGAACGGAGTCCGTTTATTTTAGATATCGACGAGCAATTAATCTTCGGCCAGATTCTGAAAATTTGGTTAGAAATTCAAACTCTAACGAAATTGGTGCATATATCTACCTAAGGATCCAAACTAACTTGACTATAAGTTTGGAAGACTAATTTTGTATTTGCGCACCCTTCTAAGGCTTCAGACATGAGCTAAATTTAGATATTTAGATAAATAATATTTTAGTAAATTATTTTAGTTAAAATTCATTAATACCTAATTTTGATGAATTCAATATAAAATAACTTGTTTTACAAAATTATTTTGTGCGGGGGAAGGTGACCTGGTGGTTAGCGCGCTGTGAAGTGCACTCTAGCAGTGCTCTAGGGTATCGTCGCATGACTATAGCAAAGTTCGAGTCCGCCTACTTTCTGTCCTTTTTGCTAAAACATACTACCCAAGTGAGGATCGAACGTGTTTATTACTAACCCATTTAATCATAATTCTACTTTCACTAAATAGTATTACTTCATTCAAAATATAGAGCTCAATGCTATGATATTCCATTGTACATACCATGTACTTTCATTATGTACTCATTACATTTTCAATCCTTTTCGCTGTATATTTCTTTACTCCCATTACATTCCCCGCCGCCCTATTATAACCACGTTTACTGATTTTGTATTAGCAACTATTCTTGTGACGAATCCGTTCCACAGCATTCCTATCGTATATACAGACTTTCCTACGATGTCCGATTCTGACGAGACTGGAGCTGAGAGCGGAGCTGAAGCAGAGAGTTTCCCAAGATTTCAAGCTGAGGGAGGTACTACTGAGGTGACACAGATGTCTCAAGTTTCGTCCCTCGGTGAGTCCATTCCATTACATTCGGGCATTTCTCAGTGTATAGAAGATGTTGGTTTATATACTAGCAGTAGTTCTTTCAGTACTGCGACACCAATAACTAAACGTCGCAAGTTTTTTGGGTCGAAATCGCGGAAGCGAAAAGGTAGTTTATATTCTCGTAAATACCCGAAGCGATCCCAAAAACTTGCTGACGATACCCAGTCTGAAATTTCTACCCATTCACAATCCGTACTAAATCTTGATGATTCTTTTGTTATTCCTACCGTGTTTGATTCTAGCAGGGATACCACTACTGCGGAAGGTAAAATATCAATTTCAATACCCACCAAAAAGCCGCCTAGTAAGGTATTGACTGTGTATGACAGTGCAACATACGCTGAAAAAAATATTAAATTGACACCAATTTCTAGTCAGCGTATTGTTTTTGATGTTTGAAAATTCCTTTCAATGTAAATTTTGCCACCATGTGCCTTTAAAACTTTTTCAGTCATCTGCCCAACATTGTTTAGGAATATATATCTACCTAAGGTGTGAGCATTGCTTTACAACTAAAAATTACTGGACTGTGTCGGGGAGATTTAGTGAAAAAATCCCTGTAGGTAATTTTACTGTTGCAAAGCGAAATGCTAGTTCTTATGAAGCTGTTTTAGGTGCCCGACTTGCTGGTATCGGCAAAAGGGGCCTAGATTATATTTTTTGCAGTGTAGGAATTGGAAGTCCCTGGCATATTCAACATTTAGTCAGGTAAACCGAGATCTTTGCGTCGTACTAGAGCATATTGCCACCGAATCCATGCAGAGGGCTATTGAAGACCTTAGGTTTTCAAATGGCCTGACGCTGGATGATATAGTTCATATCACCGGCTCGTACGACGGTGCATATCAAAAGCGTTGCAGTAGGATGGGCGGAGGTTTTTCCCGCTATTGTTTTGTGTCACTAATAGAGATAAAAACAGGTAGGGTTGTTGCATATCAAGTGGTATGCAATTCATGCCCTGAATGTACGGTATTGCGTCATCAATTTACGGGGGGAATTTTGTCAGCCGAAGAACACCGTAACAAATTTGAGTTACATTTGAACACCTGTCCCGCAAATTATAGGGATTTTTCAAGCGTATCTCTTGAGTCCGAGGTTTCCCCGGAGATTTTGACTCAAGGATACGAAAGGGGAGTAATTTGAGATGGCTTAGTTTGCGATGGGGATAATAAATCTTTTGAAAAAATAAGTTGACCCGTATGCAAATTTTGGCCTGAGGCATGATGTAAAAAGATTTGAATGTCTAAGCCATTGCGTAAAACGGATGAAGGGCCATCTTATTGAATATCAGAAAAATAAACTTAGACTGGCCAGAAGTGATAAGGCAGCCAAAGTAAAATCAGGTGTGTGTAAGGCCATAATTCAGGATGAATTTAGGGGTAAATTAGTCCGAAAAAACATTCCCAGAGTGGAATGGTCTGATTCTTCACGAAAAAATGCTGTAGAAATGAAATTCCTCACAGACATTATGTGTGCACGTATTGCATCAATGTATCAGTTGGCAGTAAAACATCATAAGGGATGTGTAGACCAAATTTTGAATTCCATCCGTGCCATCCCTTATCACTATAGCGCCACTGATCAATCAGCCGCAATTGATCATAATAGGTGTCCTCTAGGTGCTGATTCTTGGTGTAAATACCAAGCAGCCGTGGCCAAAGGTGTCAATCCACCTAAACACCCAAATTACCTTGGGCCCGAAGCTGTGAAATTAGTCCTAGAGGTATTTGACCATTATAACTATGATAAGCCATTTTTTATTGATCAAATTGCTGATGGGCTAACATCAAATCACAATGAGGCCCTCCATAATGTTTTATTCACAATGGTGCCAAAAACTGAAGCCATTAGCTACACTACCATGAGGTTGGGTAGTGCCTTAGCTGTTATCAGATACACCGGGGGGATGGGTGACTTATCACGTGTCTTTGAGATTTTAGGTATAAAGGAGAGTGCTGCCATCAAAGATCTTTTTACAGAATTGGATGCAAAGAGGGTGAGACAGTCCCGCACGATTCATAAAATTCAAACGCAGAGATTCATGGACAGACAGAGTAGGAGCAGAAAAGATTCAAGCAAGAGGAAAAAGCACGGGGTTGGCTATCAATCAGGTAAGTTCTCTGGTTCAGCTGTGATACCCGAAGATGAAACTTTAGAGGAGCTGGAGTTCCAAGTCCCAGGTATGAATCCAGAGGCTTCATGTACTATACCCCAAAAAGTCAACATGAAGCGGGCAAGCTGTGGTGTATGCGGGGAGGAAGAAGCCGGAACCGACGATGACACCTCAGACCTACCGGAAGGTAAGTTGTCATGGGTAGAGTGTGAAGAGTGTTCTGTGTGGTACCATTTTGTATGTGTTGGTGTTGTTAACAATGATAGTTTAGGCCAATATTGGGTATGTGATAAATGTTTAAATTAGATATTTTATGTATTTTAATCATTTTATATGTATTTCTATCATCTTGTGTATTTCTATCTATTATGTATGTCTTTCTATTATTCATGTTTTCGGGGGTTTTTATTATTAATATATATCTATTAAACTCAATATAATAACCTTGTCACTTTCTTTATTTAAATATGGGATAAATCGAGAAGTAGAAAAATGAGATGAAATTTTTCTGTTTTTTTCCAGATGAGCGAATTATTGAAGTGGTAATTCGACTCCAAAAAACGTGATGAATAAGAATATTGATACATATGCGACAAGAACTGATCTAAGGAAATAACATTCAGTTAATTATTAGAATTTACAAATCGAATTGAAATATTTTAAAAGAATCTAAAATTCATAGATTTTTGTAAGCTTAGTATATAGGTAGAACAGAAAGCTATGGGTTCGCTATCTACAAAAAAATCGACAAGAATCATTAGTAATTAGCGAAGGAGCATGCTCACTCCACATACATCCATTCGGATCAGATTTCGGAATATTAATTGAAGTCCCGTCGGTTGATAGTGCTATGTTGTTCCTCAATTAAATTTCGCACATTTGCCCGAATTATTCTGTCCTGATAAGCCGTTGTGATATAGCAGTTATTAGTTAACAAATAGACCAGAGTGGAGAATATCAGAAACAAATCAAATTGAAGAGTACCCACATCTGATATCGCAAATAAAACTGCTGTAACATTCAAAGCAACTTCTGAAGTGGTTAGACTCGCCTCTGAAATATGAATACCAAATACTGTTTTTATTAAACAAGGATTGGGAAATATCATTAAAATCCAGTTTCCAAAATTATCCAGTGATATAGATATGAGATATATGGTGAAAGACAACACCAGTACAAAAGTCCACCTGTTGGATCGTGTGATTGTTTTCTCTCTTCTTCTCAGACTATTTATATCCATCCCATCATAGAACTCACCATCGTTTCTCCATTTAAGGAGTGCAATCGAAAGTTTTTTTCTCGCTTTGAATAAAATTACACAATTGATGACGACGAATATCGAGAATATAATAGTCCCTTCAAACCCAGTCCATAAAACTGAAACAGAAATCCAAACTATGAAAAATTGTAATATTCCGAAAGTTAAATAAATTTTCAAGAATTCGAGGTCTTTATGTTCATTGTATACCTTTGAGAGATATACCATTACAATGGACAAAAGAATGGAAAGAAATAATATCAAACTGTTAGTCATTCCTATTCGAGCTAATGTAACTGGGAAATATTTGAAACCTTTCACAATATTATGGCTATTCTGATTGTTGCAATCGATAATGAATCCAAATTTATCCTGATTGTAGATTGCGAGGTAAAAGAACATTGCGAACCCAGCACCTTTGATGATGAGATGGAGAGCTTCAACCAATAAGACTATGATCATAATTAAATTCCTTCTGAACATGATCTGAGTATTCAATCTTATTTCTCTTTGTTCAGTATCTTCAAGGCCCAGACTTTTTATCATCCTCCTTAATTTTATCGTCTCTAAAACTATTTTTACTAGCCATCCAATTGAAAATGCAAACACTGTTGTGTTGGTGATAGCAATGGATATGAGGAATCCCTGAAGAACTGTATCAGGTATTACTTGTACATAATCTTCTGAAGTATGATTGTGAAAGCTTATATTTTTCATGATGTTATATTGTGAAAATAATACAGCATTATTATATACGTATTTCAGGACTATATATAAAAGGGATTTGTACAGATAAATTGATGCTCTATATGACTACAGAGCAGTTAATTACTCTTTAAGATAGGAAATTTGATCTCGATCAACCTAAGCAATGGTAACCAAATAGTTTATGATTCTCTAAACCAGGCTAGTAAATAAATTTAGGATATAAATAGTCACCGGAATTTTTCGCACTAATTATTTATAGTTGAATCTGCATCATGAAAGGATATTTCTAAATAATTCGACTCTTTTTATGCACTATCTACATACAGCATATCTCAGTTGCAGAAAGGAAACAATATGAAAATCTTGATTCCGTAGTATTATTTGCCTTGGAGCCGACAATCTTCTTGGCGGTCCCGCACAGAGTCGATTGTATAACAGTGCTCGTTTTTTGGTGGCATTAGTGACCAAATATAGCGATAAACCACACAATCTGGACCATGATAGCTAACTAAGCCACCAAATAGTATTGGTCTATGTATCGAATTTATCAACGCTACTGGCATCTGACTAGGAAGAGTGGGGTGTCACTTGAAACTTCACCCCGAGTGCCAACGAATTTTGTAATTCATCGATACGCCACTGTACCACCGAAGTTTGTATCGAGTATATTTAATTTAAAATATGGGATATTTCCAAGTTTCATTATACTGCTATACAAGCGCGCTTCGCTTGCTTGCTTTGCGCGGCTTGCGGACACTGCGTGTCCGCAGAGTCGCCCTGCGTTCAACAAAAACATAATTCATATACGGTGAACATACATGCCAACCTGAGTCATGATAAAAGCGGGACGCAGCGTTGAATTTCGCGGGACATGGCGGGACGCAATAGAAAAGTATTATACATAGAGTCTAAAAAAGCAGGACATAATGGGGAAATTTCATGTAAAAGCGGGACACTCGAGAAAATTAGGTCAAGAGAAGGGTGAAAAAAGCGGGACGTCCCGCCAAAAACGGGACAGTTGGCAAGTATGGGTGAATCATGAATTCAGGAGTGGAGAAGAAAAGTTACAGGGTGGCTCATAAGTTCTGTGACAAGCTTCATTAGGTATAAAATTTCTTATACTCAAACAATCTTAGCTATTATGGTCTTTAGAGATTCTAAATCGAATATTCTCAATGATTTTAGAAGACTTTTCCAGTCTAAGACCTGGACTGTGTTTTGTATGGTGATTTTTATGGGGGAAAAATGTGTCCTGGCACGTAGTGAAAATCGAGCATCAGGGTCCACTGCTTTTCAAATGATCATTCTAGAGTCTTCAAATTCTACGAAAAATTGACTCTTACATTTCCCTCGAACACTCTAAATTTGTAGAAATATAGGATGTTTATATCAGTATATATTGAGAACCATTTGGATCAGATTTTTGGTGATGTGAAAAAAGTGCAATTTTGGGTGATTTTGCAAAATGTACCTAATTTGATCTCGTGAAATAATATCTTTCTCTCGTTTCTGATGATGAATTCAATGGATTTATGAAATATTTCCATGGTGAATGAAAGGTATCTGGTGCTAAATCGTCATAGGACATCGATGATAAAGACATTTTTTACAGAAGTAGCGACCTTGATTCTCGATTTTCGCTGCGTACCAGGACACATTTTTCCCCCATAAATCTCACTATACAAAATTCAGTTCCAGGTCTTAGACTCGATAAATCTATTAAAATCATTGAGAATATTCGAATTGCAATCTCTCAAGATCATAATAGCCAAGATTGTTTGAGTATAAATCATTTTATACATAATGAAGCTTGTATCAGAACTTATGAGCCACCCTGTAGGTCCATAATAAAAAGAATTCGAAATCTACACCACTAAAAACCCCATGTCAATCATTGGAAGAAGGTTTCTAGCCTGTTTTTAGAATTTTTTTACTTTATGTATCTATTGTAAACAAAAGTAAACAAATTATTTATCATCTAGACCTAAAAATATGATATTCGAAATCTACACCCCTAAAACCCCATGTCAACAGTTGGAAGCTAGTCTCTAGTGAATTTTTAAAATTCATCAAAAGGTGTTAAAATATACATATAAAGGTGTAAAAATATACACTAAACCTTTTTTATTGCTATATACGTACTATAATATAATCGAGATATCTATATAAGTTATTGCTTAGAAGTATTAATAACAATGACAGCCTACAAAAGTGTCGTACAAGATTTATATTGATAGAGTGAAACCATACACAGTATTGTATAGAAAAGGTGTGAAAAGGTGTTTCCCATTTTTTTTGCAGAGGTGTGAAAATTTCGCTTAGATCTTCGAACTTAATCATAGATTCATCATTTGACACCTACATGCCAATTTTCATATCTCTACGACTTTCCAATTCTTCAATCAATTCGGACAAACAAACAAAAAATCCTAGCGTTTTGATATTTAAGATAAACCCAATAAATTAACTGAAAAATAAATTCTGAATAGTAAAAATAAATTGGACCCATTTGAACCAGGTACAAACTGTAGATAAAATGTACCCCAAAGCATTAACCAGACTAATTAGTGCGAACCTCAAATAGACAAGAAAGTAATTTCTACATTATAGTCAACATATCCCGTTATGTGTAAAAACAAACTTTCAATCTGAGTATCCTAAGAAAAACAGCCGCCACAAATTCCACAATATTACCATAACTCTTACTACAATAAAATTCTGAGAAATATACTGAAATGATTTTGAGTCAAAAACTTACTAAGAAATATACTGCTTAGTAAGTTTTTGACCCAAAATCAATTCAGTATCTTTCTCATCATTTAATTACAGATTTTTGATTTTGGACTAATATTTGTGCCAGATACTATATTAGAACTGAAAAAAGTTTGGTACAAAGTGCAAGAGAATAAATAGATATAAATAGGTCTAATCTTCAGATTCAAATTATAATTGATACGTACTGATTCGTAGACCACCAACAATGAACAGTTTCAGGCAAATAAAATTTATTAATAATGTACAAATTATTATCACTATTCCTGTCATGCTTTTTTTCGTGCTAATTTCCATTATCTGGGATGTGTATTTCATTAGAAAGATTAAGCAGTTTGTGCAGTTGTTTCGTGATTCTATGAAGAAAGCTAAAACTGATCCTTTCGGAAATTCCTTGGAAAAAGCACATCACCACCAGGTAGAAATAGTGAAATACGCATTCATGCTTCTGATTAATGTCGCTGAGTTTGCAGCAATGCAAATATATGCATTAGGTTGCACAATGGCCATTTCTTTTCAATCTTACCATATGGATAATTCCTCCAACCAAAATGCAGTTCACGAATGTACAGCTGAATTAACTCATTTTTACTCAGTTGATATGTTATTAATCTTAGAAAATCCAATCATTTCAATAATAATATCCATCGGACAGGTTGCATTTTTATTCTCAATATCATTTCAAATTTGTCTCTTAAGATTTCTTGACAGTAGTTATCATAACAAAGGCAATTTAACTCAACTTAAATATTTTCTCACAATTACTGCTCTAACAGGTATTTTAATGATCGTTTCTGGATCTGTTCCCCAGTTGTTGATCCTTCAAAAGCTTGTTGAGCCTCCAATTCTACTTATCTACTTTGTTGTTTGGTTTTTACACACGAGAAAATTCTACAAAACTTTAAAGTGGCGCTCAGTTGAATATAGAGTTCGAGGGATGAACAACAGATTGATCAGAAGATCAGTTGGTAATAGCAACCAATTCGCACTGGTGATGGTTAGTGTGGGAATCGTGCTTGTCTGTTTTATACTATCTGAATTCATAGTAGGATACTTCTTCCTAATTGGTAATGCAGTCCATTACGGTCCTTGCCTATTCCAAAAGCTCTATGGAACCTCTGAGTATGAACCACTGCTATCAACAAAGGAACAGATGAAAGTTTTCCATCTCTTCAGTAATATTGAATTTTATATTGCCGCTTTCCTCTACACATCTGCCTGCATAATAACAGGATCACAGTACATAGTGGCCACTATAAGAGTCTTGGGCAGTGGCATTTCAAAGGATTTAAAATTTCGATTCGGTAATGTTCGTACGAGATTTACACCACCACTCTCTAAACGTCTCCTCCCTTAGTATCAAGCTAGCATTCTACTTGTTCATCTCCCGTATTCCTTACAATTTGTATACTGTATGTAAACATTAACCTCAAATGATGATTGTAATAAAAATACCCATTAAACAAATATACAAGTATTAATAGTTGAGATCTTAATTATATCTTTAAACAAAACTTCGAAGTGGAGGTGTAAAAATATGAATATATTCTTATAAAACCCGGAAGTGATGGGATTCTGCGAAGATATAAGAAATCTTACATGCGAAATTTAATAAAAATCGGACTAAGAGATTTCGTAGGGGCGCGATTACGGTCATACTTACGAACCTACATCCATAGTACATCCATAGTGCATACGGGTGGATGTACAACCTCGTCCATCCCATAAAGCTATAGGAGCTGCACAACAATCTTAAAAATAAACATAAAAATAAAAATAGATTAAAGTCAAAGTTTAATTAGGAACTATATAGAAAGAAACAAATTACTGCAAAAAAAACAGAATTTATAAAAATGAAAATATTTGAAGTCCGTAGTTAGAGTTAAGAGACAGTATAGCTAACTTAAGATTTGAAGTCAAAGCTAGTCCATAAGGATAACTAAGCATTCCAACTTGGTTTCCCTGTTTCCCTAGCATGTGAAGTTGAGCTCCATCTTTTGAAAATATTTTAACCTGGTGAGCAAAGTTATCACTGATAGCTAAACTCTCACCAATGAAGAGGCAAAAGAATAAGGGTCTGGTTACCTGCATCCCATTACCACTTGTTATTATTGCACGGATCTTGTGTCCGGTATGAGTAAATACATGCACACAAGGAGAGTCTTCTGAACTCAGCACATACATATCTTCTGTGGATAATTTAACATCACAAGGCTTATGCATAGATGGATGCTTTATCACTTTAATCGGGTGTAAGGAGCTATCTAGGACTTGAATCCTGTTGTTTTCTCTATCAGCTATGTACACTTCTCCGTTAGTAGAGATAGAGAGTTGGCGAGGTTCATTAAACTGTCCGATATCAGGTCCAATGCCCCCTAGCCTACCCACAAGACGGAATTCAGTTTCTTTCTTGAAATGAAACACTGCGTGTTCCTTCCAGTTTGTCATATATATGTTGTTACTATGAATGGCGATACCCCATAATGCTTTTAAATCCTCATGAGTGTAGCTGTTTAGGTACTCTCCTGCTTCTGAAAAAATAGACACTCTAGCATGATAAGGTAATATCGATCCCTCGACGACATATATTTTGTTAGTGACCGAGTCTATGGCTACACTTCGAGGAGAATGGAGTTCACCTAGAGTTTTGCCTCTAGGCGCACATGCAACCAGGTGATCGAATATTTCGCTGACGTGGACCTCCGCTAGAGTCACAGAGTGTGAGCTGGGAAATGTTATGGCCATTCTGTTAACTTCTAAAGCTTGCTAATAGGATAGTATTTTGACTGAATAAGAGTCTCGTTAGATTGTTTTATATATACTATGTACTAGTACAGTGCCTCTATACTGCTGGTAGCTCTCTACCGTGTGGATACTACACATTCCTTTAACCACTGCAGAGATGTCACTATTAAGGATGATGCAAGCAATTTTAACTCAATTTGATATGTTTAGTTATAGTCAATGTATATCATCAAGCTGCAAAGGAGACCGAGGAGTTAGGGACAGAGTGTGAAGTAAGGTAATATCATGGCTCAGTATCGAACTAACAAATCAGTGAAACGTCTACCATGATTAGTGAATAGATTAACAAAATTTTGCGTCTTTTCATCAATTTTGTAGTCTTTTTATAAATTTCAACAACAGATTCTCTAATACTCTAGGAGGGATGGAACTACATATAAAACAAGATCTCTTGGGTTTCATTTTCGAACTGAATTAAATAATTGTAGGATTATTAGGACTTGAAAACAAAAAGCGAGCACATGTTTGCAAATAAAATATTTATTTCCTACTAGATTTACCGAATTTCTTAACAATGCTGACTACTCTCTTGGTCTGGATTGATATTGGGTCCCAAATTATACCCTACTAATTCTGCTATACATATACATGTACTAATGCTACTGCCGAAAATTGGATGCGCATTGTAAAAATAACAATATTAGACAATAAATCCAACCTAAGAGGTAAGAGCAGGTCGATGTCATTATTATTAATCAATGTTACCCCAGGCGCCCGAAGGGCGACTCCGTCGGACACAATATCCGCCAGCCGCGCAGCGCAAGCAAGCGAAGGGCGCTTGTAGATTCTTGCTAAATCTTATATATTTTTTGGTGTTTGTCCGAATTGATTGAAGAATTGGTAAGTCGTAGAGATATGAAAATTGGCACGTAGGTGTCAAATTATGGGTCTACGATTAAGTTCGAGATCTACTCGTAAGCGAAATTTTCATACCTCTCAAAAAAATGGAAAACAATTTTTCACGCCTTTTCTATACATTATATATGACTTCACTCTCATAATAGACATCATTGTACGACACTACATAAACTGTCAATTGGCTAGATTGAGTAACTCCAGGCGCTTGCTGTGCGACTCTGCGGACAAGAAGTGTCCACAAGTCGCGAAGCGCTTGCAAGCGCGCTTGTGTTAATTAAATGTGAATTAGATAGCATACGTATAAGTTATAATAGGAAGACATATTCCCTAAAATCTAGTGAATTATCTACCTAGTTTCAAGTAGAAATAATAACTAGAATACTTCTACTGCTCTATGCACTCTCTTCCATAATAAAATGAGTTTCGCATGCATAAACGCGTATCTCACGCAGTTTCCTCGATTTTCTCATCTCCAGGACTGAGCTCTCGCGAGAACTCGATTATATCGATCTTTTGTTCTTTCTCTAAGGAAAGTTCGCTCTTTCGCAGACGCATCCTCTTGACAATTCCCTGAATGGAGTTGATCCTGTCCTCGGTAGCTCCTAGCTGCTTCACATACTTCTTACAGTTACTTTCGTGCCCTTGCAACGCTTTTATATTAGCACGCAGCCTAGTCTCAGTGGTGTTCAGCTCCCGAATCTCTCCTTCCTTGTCAAATATTTCCTTGACAATCTTCCAGATCTCGGACTTCATGTCCAGCACATCTGTCATAGCTCTGAACGTTTCTTGGTCGATGTACGCTTCCTCGTTCCAAGATTCCAGCATTTCTCTATCGACATCTTCGTCAATATCGTTCGACACGACATCGTAAGTGGACTCTCTAACGTTGAACACTTTCTTCTCAACTTTTGCCTCGACTGGAAACCGGAACTGGTAGGTCCTGTCCGTGATGTCCACCGGCTGTTCAAACTCATTCTCCGGATTATTCGGGTCCTTCTGGAGCAGCTCCCACCCATCCAAGAACGGATGATTCAGCATAAAGTCTAAACGCCTCGGTTTCTTGTTGCGAACTCGGTAGATTGTCCGTTGACGGCGTTTACGAGTTAGTTCGACCGCTCCGTCCTTGATCTGGATTCTGTGGAACTTGAGGGTACTCATGTCGTAGTCCACTGCCACTTCACATCCTGTCTCCACGCAGTAGGGAATGGGGGCACTCTCCCAAGAAAGTGTCCTCTTTCATTATCTGTTAGAGAGCAAGGAACTAAGTTATAATATTATAGCCGGGCCAATTTGAGCATATTCGTAATGCGTAATATGATATCTCACCTGGACGCTGCCCCCATCAAGGGTACGGCCTGTCGTGTTCTCGAATAGAATCGCAGTCATCGGATTCCCCTTACGGTAGTTCTCGTCGTAGAGGATGACCTGATGGCCCTCCAGCTCTGTGCTGAGGAGAGGAACGAACGCTTTCTGCTTCCGCTTAGCTGTGACTGACCTGTCGATGGGATAGTAGGAGAGATTGTCCTGAGCAGCCATTACGAACTGAGGACTAGACGAAGATCCTCCAGTCTTACTGCCTCCAGTTTTGAGCACGAGGTGCAGTGAGGAATTGTTCTGTATGTTGTAGTCTTGTAGCGTGTGACCAGCATCTATCTGTTTCCCCGCAAAAATCAGCTTACAGCTGCTCTCTGTGATTCCTTTCTTGGTAGCAATCTAGGAGGAGTGGAATGTCATGAAATTTTGGTCCAATATAATTTCCAGGAGCGAGCAAACGGACGTCGCACGCCGATAATAACATAATGCATCTCCTATACTAGTACGTAGTTGCACTAAAAAATTAAATATGAAATACCATAACTTCATTTTCAAAATATTGATCTATCATGATATTTTATCGACTCGCGGCCTTATTCTCAGACCGACTTAACTTAAACTTAACTTAAACTAAGTAATTACTTAGTTTTCATTAAGTTTTCTTAGCTATACTTATAAGAACTACTTAGTCTTAGTATTTACTTAGTTTGGATAAGTATTTAGTTTTTATTTAATTTATTACTTATTCCTTTACTTAGTTTAATAATCACATACTAAGTTTTTGTTTCATTTTGACATAGAAACAAGTACACTGTATTTAATTAATAGTTTTGCCAATCAAAGGGTATTTAGAGATAGGTCAAATGACTCAAATCCCATCGACTCCTTCAACGATCTTGAATTCATAATAATTATCATCAGATTACTCGTACCATGCAATGATTATTCAACAGCTTCACGTTTACGTAAGATATTGAGTGATGAATACATTTTTGTGGTAATTACTGTGAATCAAATCAATGTCGTAAAACCATACTACAGCTAATGGTGACTCCAACAAATAATAGAGTTCTAATTGCGATAAAATTGGATCGTATTGTTCTTACCAATATTTAATTAATATTACATTTATTTTCACATCTTTCCCTTTGCAAGGAAGTAAAATAACATTTTCTTAATAAAATTGTGAGTTAAGTCACCTTCGAAGTCGACTTAAAAATATATTAATATACATTAAAAAACTAAGTAAAAACTAAGTAAATACTGAGTATACCAAATAAAACTACGTAAATACTTAGTTTAAGTTTAAGTCGATCTGAGAATAAGGCCCTGGTATGAATCACTCACTCACCTTACAGATCACACTCTCCACGGTATCCCTGGGGTCGCAGCGTATGAAGAAGTCAGCTCCCGCGGTCTGCTTAATCACCAGCTCCATGCTGCCACCTGATGGGCCTCCGCCGCCACTTCCGCTAGCTATCTGCAGGGGTGGCGCGCCCACTACCAAAGTAAGCTTTAGATCATTCCAATCCTCTCCCTTCACATTATTCACCACAGCGAACCCCTCTAATCGAAACTTCACTGAATCGGAAGCTGTGCCTTCTGGTCTGATAGCCAGGCGGTATGAACTCTGCCATTCACTCACGATTGTGCCGTACTTCACACTGAGTAACTTCTCGGTATCGTCTCCGTGGTAGAAGATGGAGAGCTTCTGCATGTTGGTTTTCTCTGCGCTTTTTATCAGATCTAGGCTGTGCTCGATATCCTTCACTGCACTGATGTCTAGCACCTTCACTCTGTCCACTGAGTTGATGCTGTACTTGACCAGAGACTCGTCTGCCGGCACTAACAGGCATATGTGACTGGTATGCACGATCTTATCTGGAGCTACGGACACCTGAATATGATTCATAATAATAGAATACTGTACGTACGCATATGAATCTAGTTAATTCGTACCTCTAGTTTATCAACTCCTAGCAGCTTCCCGACTATCTCTTCTCCGCTGAAGAGGGTCAGTGAGACAGTGAACCCCTGCAGGGAGCGGACCAGTCCTAGAATGCTCTCCGATTGGTCGACATTGAAAGTGCTCTTAGGGCGAGTCGGCTCGTAGGAGATGTTCCCGAGACTGGATCCCGTCTGGTCGGCGAAGGAGAGACTCTTCAGGACACTCTCCATGTCCTTTGCCTCGAAGTAGAGGTCGATGTGTCCACGACCTTTGACTTTTACTTCACGGCGGAAAACTCCATACCCATTGTTGTACAGAGTGAGAGCATGAATCGGCATTTCTAAAGCTTCCATTTCAACAAAAACTGTGTTTGTCCCTCGCTCTCTATCCTTTTATACAAAGGGATCTCTTCCTATTTATAAGCCGTGGTGTCAAACATGATCTAATCGCTTGCTGAACTAACCTGGTACACACTTCGTGGAATTCATTGCAATCAAATCAGTCATAGAATTAGTAAACGCAGACTTGGCTATTCGATCGTCAGAGATGATCTAATTAGTTGGTACTAACTAAATCAATCTGCTTGTAGCATAGCACGTAGGTTTGGTATGACAGTACAGGGAAACCCAGCACTTTTGGGAGCAGCGCTTGTGCTGGATCTTCGGAGGTTGTCGTATTTCAGTTGTCGCTTTTAGAGGTTTACTTGTAATATCAACGAATAAATGCAATCCATGGTGCAAGTGTACAGCACAGCACATGCACTGTACGAACAAATCTCCGCCATCGGATCTACCTCCGCGCTCCTTGGCAGCTCTGGGGTGATGTCCATAGGAGCGGCGGATTCCTGGAGGGTGCGAGGGGAAACCGACGCCTTCCCTTTCCTGCTAGGGGTGGAGCCCTTCGGCTCAGGCGCCGTCTCCTTCCCCAAGCTCTTCCTCGGCGGATGTTTCTTGCTCTGTCCGCCTCTCTTCTTCTTTGTTCAGATCCGAAGGACTGACCACTGACTCACTCAGATCCGCCTGCATCTCATCGACGAATAACTTCTCAGGGAAGTTGTAAAACATTCGAATTTTCGCAGAGATAGCCTGAATCATTTCCAGGGGTTGAGAGAGGGAGACGTACATTTGCTGGTAGGGAGTGTTGAGCTTAGTATGAAGGTGTGAGAAGTTGAGGCGAAACTCATTCAGACGTGCAAGTAAGGGATCGGATTACCAGAGGTGTTAAGAACCGCATTTACGAGTGAAC
This sequence comes from Aphrocallistes beatrix, assembly GCA_963281255.1. Lineage (NCBI taxonomy): Eukaryota > Metazoa > Porifera > Hexactinellida > Sceptrulophora > Aphrocallistidae > Aphrocallistes > Aphrocallistes beatrix. The sequence goes on along the minus strand of OY725500.1, from coordinate 1,375,424 downwards.
TCATGGTCAGATCCCATTCGGGTAGGTCCCGCATCGCATCTGTAACTTTCTCAACACTCATCACAGCACTTCATGCTGCCTAGGAATTATAGTGAGTTTACTCGTCACTACCTCGCCCTTCTCTTCTTCTTGTCTGCTTTCTTACGAAATTTTCTAAGTTGACTAATTCATGAATTAATGAATAATTCGAATAATTCATAATTCATCAAGTCTGAGAAGAATTATTCAAAAAAGTTTTTACAAGAAAATATCATGAATTATATGAATGAATTTTTCGAATACAGTATTTCACAATTCCCGAATTATGAATTATTCGAATAATTCATTAATTCATGAATTTGTCAACTTAGCTTTTGATTGACTAATTAATGCTTGAACTATGAATTATTCGAATAATTCATAATTCTTTGCCATTTTTTAATGAATTAGTCAACAACTAAATGATATTGACATACATGAATATTTGCATAACTAAATTCAGTAGCATATTATAATACATTGCTACCAAGGAATTATCTAGGAGCGCGAGACGCTCCTTTAGGCGTATGATTTTAAGCCCGAAAGCATATATTGAAAATGACTATTCGCATGCGAATAAGCTACTATTCGCATGCGATTAAGCTACTATTCGCATGCGAACAAGTTACTATTCGCATGCGAACAAGTTACTATTCGCATGCGAATAAACTACTATTCGCATGCGAATAAGTTACTATTCGCATGCGAACAATTACAAATCAGATTCAAGGAACATTCTAGAAAAAGTAACAATTACAAATCAGATTTATGGAACGAATATGCATTCAGATAGTCGTAATTACTCGATAAATATCTTCATTGTATTTATTTTACACAAATATTTACTTAATTTACATTTAACGCCAAATACACAAGACTTTATTTTGAATATTTAAATAGCTCCAGTGACCTGAATTATCTCTGCTTCAAACTAATCCACCTGAATATGGAAAGAATGAACAAAAGAAATGCCCGAAATATTCTTTTGAAAGTTTGCGATCAATTTCATAAAATTTCAGGCGAATCAGTGGGTGTGACTTATACTTGGACAGGTAGTCTTGCTATTTTCGGATCACCTCACTTCCGCAAAGCAATAGAAAGTAATAAGGAAGAGATTTGGCGCAGTCTGGCCTGAATTTCAGAGCAAAGAAGTAACGGCTAAGAAGCCAATGCTAGACAAAGAATTGTCTGATCTCGTACAGGGAGACGTAGATAAAATAAGTTCTGAAAATTTGCGAAGACTTATTTCTTGGGCAACTAAAAAATCAACAGGTATAGTAAATATCATTTTCTACAGGAAACTTTTATCTAGTACTCTAGGGTCTTATATATATATATCATATTATCACTTAGGATAATTGTCAAAATTAGAGAGGATTGACATAAAATATTGATAGAAGCTATTTGATTTAAGTTTTGGAAATCTCCAGGACTCTAGGCTCCGACCACCTTATGGGTCATTATTCAAAAGGAAGCTCTTATTCTAGGGAAGACTTCTATACATATTATGGGTATTTATAATTCGCTATAATTTAATTTAGACAATTCTTTAGGATGTGCTAGAGGCTTTTGGGGTGATCCAAGCCTAAAACCAGGGTTGCCATCTCCTCAGTCATAAAAAAAAGGACACTCAGGGATAGATCGAAGATTTAGAAAAACGATGTAAAGAGAGAGCGTAGCGAACGACAATAATGACTGTCTGGGTGCTAGCACCCCAAGGAATTGTTTTGAATGTTTTTAGTGTGCTTCTATATCATTATATTGGATCTCTGATCCAATATAATGGTATAGTAGCACAGTTCTAAAATGAGTGCTGATGTCCGGCCGTATGTGGTGTACAGACCTGAGTTTAAGAGATATCGGTTTGAATTTTTTTTGTGAAGCTGCGGACATATACGTATGTAAATTCTCACCTAGGGTTTCGATTTCCAAAATATGCTAAATCATCATGATAGCCATTCTAGTATATAATCTACAAGTAAAACGTAAAAGGACAAGAATGAGTTTATATGAACAAAAAGGACAAAAAGCGAAAAAAAAGGACAATAAGGACAAAAAGCGAAAAAAAAGGACAAAAAGGACAGCATATTTTAAAAAGGACAGGTAGCAAAAAAGAAGGACTGTCCTTTCTAAAAAAGGACGTATGGTAACCCTGCTAAAACCTTCCTGGTGGCCTGAGAACACGCCCTTTACTTGCGTTTCTAGAAATACAAAAAAAAATAAAATGACGAAAGAGGCCTTAATCAGGATTCTTAAATGCTATAAAGAAAGCATTGAGATGCAACCTCATAAAAATACTCCTGTTACCAGTACTCCGATAAAACGAAAAACTACATCTCATATGCCACCGGCTAAGAGAGCTGAATTAGATGACACTATTTCAGATATCAGTTCGTTTTTTGGAGGTTTATTGAATACTCCAGAAAAAGACACGGCCAAGGTTAGTATACCTCAATTAGCAGTCACTAATACCTCGAGCATAGATCCAAGAAGTCAATGGTGTACCAAAGAACAGTCATCAATTATCCCATCTATTCTCAAAAAATGTATTCAAGAGCTCACTGATGCTAGAACACGGCTCTCAGATATAACCATCTACGCATACTGTGTAAGGTTCCATTTTAATTAATCTTTACTTATTCTTGTAAATAATATATGTAGATGTAACATAACCGCTCAATCTAGTTTTTTCTTTTCTTATTAGTTTTTTATTAATATTGATGATTTTTATTATTTAGAAAATTCTTCAGAATACTTATCCATCAGTGAGCGGATTACAGGATCCAATTATGTCCCAGGTGAATGACATAGTTTTTACAACTAGTAAACTGAACCATTTTTATTCAAATCTTTTCAGAATTTGAGATTTCGAAGAGTGGATAACAAACTACGACCCATCCAAATACACCATGATGCAAATAATCACTGGGTGTGCTCGACTTATGACAATAATCTCCAGAGAGTACTTCTCTATGACTCCCTTAATAAAAAACAAACGACGATGGAACTAGACACACAGTTGGCTCTGATATACGCTACAGATGCAATGCAATTAAGCGTTACTGTTCCAAGAATTCAAACCCAGAAAGGGGGATATGATTGTGGACTTTTTGCATTTGCTTCTGCAACCTGTATTGCAGCAGGAATTGATCCCATGACTCAAACATGGGATCAAACAGCAATGAGAGCGCACTGCATCCAATGTATTAAGAGTGGGATTGCATCCCCCTTCCCTTCTAGCACACGTGGGCTGCGTACAGGAAGACTCCCTCAACCTCGGCAGTTTATTATTGATCTCATCTGTGATTGTAACCTACCTGAATATGCATATAATTCCTCTAAAAATGAAGGCAGTGCGCGAGCGGTACAATGCGATGGATGCAATTTTTGGTTCCACAACTACTGTTACGGCCTTCCAGATTCATCAGTTAATGACCCTTTTCTTTGCAGATCTTGTTACTGAAAACTTTCAATATCACTATTTTATCACATACATACAAGTGTAAGTATAATCAGTAGTAGACTACATTACTCAATAGTATTATAATAGCTATTTATGTATTCTGTTTCATCGTTGCTAGTCTTGATGAATCCATTCTCGTATTTGGGATATTCTGTAATTTAGTTATTCATTAAAATCTGATTCTTCTTGTGATTGAAGTGGCAATTGTGTTTGTAGTGAAGATAATTCAATTGATTGTAATTGTGAAGAAATCGTGCTATCTAGAACTACTTTACGTTTTTTTTGGGATGGCTGCACAGTTGAATATTGTTGAGACATTTAAAAGTAATAAATAGAAAATCTAGATAATACAAAATGAGCTTCAGAATTTAAGATGAAATCTTATACGTAGCAGAGCTGCAAATGGGTCACCTAAAGTGACCCATGGGTTATGACCCATTCATGATTATCTGACCCATTATGATCCCAGTATTAGGAGCAAGTAAATGTAAGTATTTAGTCTAACACAATCAGTAAATCAAGTTGTTTTTATAACCTTCTAACACAATAGATGCAGCTTCAATAGCCTCTGACAACATTACATTCCGTTGGAATGTTACGATATGCCGAGCATTAACCCTAGATTATCGAAAACTCGCGATATCGCGAATGTCTCCAGCCATTTTCAATGGGAAAGAAGCCATAAAGTTAAATACCAGGCGGTACATTTCGATAAAACCATACGGACTTCCGCATCCTTTACTCGCTCCCCTTCTTCTTTCGTAAAGTACTTACCGAGGGTTTTCTTGAAAAAACATGCTACAGAAGATTTAGTTTTCCCTTTGGAGGAGCAGATTTTGCAATGGTCCGCCAAATTTTAGTTACGTATAATTTAACAGAGCCATCAGTTTGTTTTGCTTTGAATTTTAGACAAACGAAGCAATCTTTACAGGCTGACCAACCAAATACTAATTAATTAGTTGCTTTTATTTTAATCAACCGGAATTCTTCCACACATCAGCATTGCACTTTGGGTCGTCGTTGATGCAAAGAACATATCACCAGGTGGAGAGCAGCCTTTAGATCTTCACAGTTGTTGGAGAACATTTTCGACAGTAAGTAGATCTCAGAGGAATAATATATATACGTAGATGGAAACTGTCAGTCTAGATATACTATACTGATGTATATTTGAATTGCAATCCTAGGTTTCCAGTAATATTGTACATAATAGGTTTACCGATAAGATGAAGGCACGAAAAATTAATTGATGATTACAGTTACTATACCTGAAGACATATACGTTTATGAATATATCACTTAGTAGTATTCCAACTAAAACTAATAAATAGTATAATGACTACCTCTATAACTCTATTTACAAGGTTTTCTAAATTTACAAAATCAACTCTTTTAAGCCTACATTGTATATAAGTAAAATATTGACCTGTCACGAAAATTTTGGTCCGGGAGACCAAAATTTTCATGGCAAATTGGTCCGGCCAGCCTGAAAATTTTGGTCCTACTATGGACCAATTTTCCATGGAATTTTGGCCCGGGGGGACTAATTCTTTCATGGAAAATTAGATTCTATCAATCATTTGACATCCTCGATTTTTATACTTTTAATTGTCGAAGTTGTTTGACCCCGGACTGACAATTCATATTTAGTATTCAATACATTAGATGGACAATACTCAGGCGTTCAAGATTCCTGAATATACTCATCCCCAATTGCATACTAATACTGTATTGTTATGGATTTGTTATATCACAGTATGATACTAAGAAGTAACTCATTCTAGTCATACCAACACTTAAACAATGGTTGTTACTAATATCGGGACAGGACGGGACAGCTGCAGGATATCCCCCGTTTTAACTGAAATACTGGACATGTCCCAATAGACCAGGGTTGCTGTGGGAATGGGAGTGATTTTTCCTCCTGCGGGGATCCCCATAGGATTCCTATGGGGATCCCCACAGGAATTTTATGGGAATGGGATGGGAATGTAAATTGAAATTTAATTCCCACGGAAACCCTGATACATATTTAGCTAATCTCAAATCTAAGAAGTGTATTTTATTTCTTCTGTTCTCTAAAATCTGAACTCTCATCCGTGCCTATCTATTCCAACTATAATAACTAGACCTAATAACAGCGACCGCAGCGCCACTGGGGCTTGAAATTCTTTCCAAATGGTGATGCATTTTTCATTGAAATATTGGTTAGGGCGGACCAAAATTCCTTATGGAAAATTGGTCCCAGGACCAAAATTCCCTGAAAAAAATGGTCCCCCCCGGACCAGTTTTCCCTGAAAAAATTGGTCCCCCCGGACCAATTTTCCCTGAAAAAAATGGTCCCCCCGGACCAAAATTCCATGGAAAATTGGTCCATTGTAGGACCAAAATTTTCAGGGGGGGACCAATTTTCGCGGACCAATTTTCCAGTGACAGACCCATTAGCGCATGGCACATAACCCACCGACCCACCTTAAAAAAGTGACCCATCTGACCCATTGACCCATGGGTCAGTGACCCATTTGCAGCACTGATACGTTGTAGCATAGGAGCCGAACCGGGGGGGCTGGGGGCTCAAGCCCCCTAGATTCGAAGATGACCCATAGACGCAATACAAAATTTAGGGCTGAGCCCCCTAGAACCCCGAAATTTCCCTTAGATTTCGAAAGGTTCGGCGCTCCTGCGTAGTAGTATATATTTATTTGTGGTTGAAATAAGAAAAACATCGCAAACGCTACAAGGACAATGTTTATGTCGAGACGATCGGACATAATACGAAATGATAATTCATCTATTCTGTTTTTGATAATATGGGGATACAATAAATTAGCTAATTACTAACATGGAATTTTATGATTATTGAAGAAATTATAAAAGATTTTTTTTAACCCCGGGCTTAGTAAGTAACTATTACGCATTACCTAAGTTCTTTACATACGAATAGTAGCTTAATCGCATGCGAATAGTAGCTTATTCGCATGCGAATAGTAGCTTATTCGCATGCGAATAGTAGTTTTTAATACCTCCCGAAAGTGTTTAGAGGAGCGTGAAAATTTAGAAAATTCCCCGATTTTCCATATATTGTAATTTATCGATTTAGGCGTATGAAATTTTAGGGGTTTGAGATTAGGAGCATGTCTCTCGAAGGCTGTATAATGCCCTGATTGCTACACTGTGATAGATATTTGCTGGGATTTTTTAAAAAATTTGAAAAAATGAGTTTGCATTCCACAAAATTTAAGCGCATGGTATGGTAGTGTAACTCAAGATAGTGATATATAGGATAAAAACGCGTAAATGAAGTCATCCTGAAATTATCCTAAATATATGTTTAATATTACACAAAGTTAAAGTTCACTGCCAATAATTTCGGGACATACTGTAAAGAGGGGCGGTCCCAGAGGAGGGGGGCATCCGGGGCATTTGCCCCGAGTTTGATTCTGCGGCCCCAGATTTCATTCGACCACCTATGCCATAATCATAGGAAGGGCCCCGGATGTTTTTTCTTGGGCCCTGCCTCTCCCGGTTTGGAAATGAATATTTTCCTTGACGACTCAGGAATGTGCAACATTCCAATCTCAAACCTCCTAGTAACCCCATCGAATGATCCCTTGTTTTGCTCCTTATACTCCATGAGTTCAAATAAACATAAATCAACACTACATTATCATTTGGTGGGATTTCCTGAGAGGGGAATTGTCCGAATTATTCAGGTGCCCCCAAAATATTTAAGCTTGCATAAAAAAAATAACCCAAACATTTCAAAGCTGCATGGGCTTAATTTTGGCCAAGGAGACCCCAAAAATCTCAAAACCATCAAAAAGTTTATACTTCTCAAATTTCTCGGTTGACCCTCCATGATCTTGGACTACTACATCACAAAACTCTATTTACAAGAAAGAAAATATTTGCAGTCCATAGAAAATGCTGTCTGACACAATAACTAATCTATGATTTGAAATCAGGGCTAATCCTTTAGGGTAAAGAAACTTTTCTATTTGGTCCTCTCCACGTTCTCCTAGTGTGTGAATGAGGACTGCATCATTTGAGAATATCTTGATCTTGTGATCGGCTGCATCGCTAATAAATAAACACTTTTTAGTGTTGAGACAAAAAGATAGGGGGCTATGTAACTGCATTCCATCACCTCGTGTAATCAGAGAACGTGTCTTGAGGCCAGTGTGGGTAAATATATGCACACAAGGGGAATCGATTTGACTAAGTACGTATACCTCCTCTATTGTTAATTTTATGTCATATGGTTTGTGCAGAGATGGATGCGTTACTTCTCTAATCGGGTGTAGAGAACTATTCAGGACTTGAATTCTATCATTGTTACTATCAGCTACATACAAATCTCCGTTCGATTTAATGGAGAGTTGACGGGGAACATCAAACTGTCCGATAGCTGACCCTAGGTTCCCAATTCTACCCACTATAAGGATGTCAGCCTCAATTTTTAATTTAAACACAGCGTGTAATTCCCAGTCCGTTACATACAAGTTGTTTCCATGTATAGCGATACCACATAATGATGACATTTGCTTATCTGTGCAGCTCTTTAAGTAACTGCCTGACTCTGAAAAGACAGACACTCTCGCAAAGGATCCACGAACAACAGCTCCTTGAGCGACATATATGTTGTTGGTGAGTGGATCTATAGCGACAGCACGAGGATAATATAGGCCATTTGACCGTATATTCCTCAGTGCACACGCGACCAGGTGGTCGAATTCTGGGTTGATGATGGTTTCCACTGGATCCTCATGCTGCGAGGATGGAGTAGTAAATCCAACAGCCATTCTACTCGACATTGAATTGCTAATAGTATGTATGCAAATGAATAGGAATCTCGTGGGACTATTATACAGAGACTGTGCAGTATCAATCCTATTAGTGCCTTTTATAAATCTCTAGATACACATTCTTTTATCCACAGCTTAGAGATGTACCTATTGAAGCTAAATGAAAGTAAAATTTAAAATAGTTTGTTAGTTATGCATAGATTAAACAGACTTTATTCAAATCATTCCTTTACTCTAAACCCTCTAGAGAGAGATATGTAGTCATTGGTGTCTATCTAGCATTGTGGAAGCTTTGAGTCTGATATGAACATGTCGTAGGTGTATAGTGTATTAGAGTTAAATGTGTGTAAGAGGAGGCCTCAGATTCTCAGATCTCATTTTGTATGGTAACCAGGTCCGTCAATACAACTGCTCTTCTGAGTCAGCCATATTACAAAGGATGTTGGATTGTTGGATTGGAGGCTTGTGTTTCTCCTCATCGAAATTAATACTACTTATAGTATATAGTCGCGATAGAATTGGATAAATGTAAATTTCGATCCTATTTAGTCATCCTCAAATGGACAGTTCCAATACCTAAGAGAGGTTTGATGACAATTTACACTAGAGAATCCAGGTTTTTAGGCAAAGATATGACATTTCGATACACGGACAAAATTTATAAGAACCCAGCATGTAGCGGAGGCATTTGTAGGCGGAGATAAGAATCATTAATTGATATAAGAACATTTTAAGTGACTAGAGAGATTGAACACAATTACTGGGACAACTTGAGGTCACTTCTATTTATAGTGATGACCCCAGATTTCTATGACTTCCCCGCTCAAAACGGCTTAAACCGGAAATAGGTAAGCATAATTCTAAGCTTTTCCCGCTATTAACCTAAGACTACCGAAATGTACCACAGTGGTACAACTTTATGGCTTCTTTCCCATTGAAAATGGCTGGAGACATCCGCGATATCGCGAGTTTTCGATAATCTAGGGTTAATAACCTCTGCTGCCTCTGGGATGTATCACGTCATCCGGTCTAAGTGATTTGGGGCAGGAAGCCATATAGTGTGGGATTTACTATAATTGGAAAAATCCAGGAACTTTTAATTTACGCTATAAGTATTTGCCGTGGTCACATTGTATAATCAAATTCTCGGACACACAATGGATTTCCACTACTTTTGTTGAGAAAGTATAGTTTCAACTGCAATTTTTGCTGTTAACATTATTTGTTGCTGTTAACAGCAGTTAACAGCAGGTTAGTTGCTATGAAATTCCTTCAAAAGTTTAATATTAGACATGTATATTTATAATGCAAACGGCGTGTATATATCCAGGCACCTTACTAAATGAATACTATATCGTCAACTACACAAATAATTTCAATTCCTTTTCTATTGAACTCGGTGAGTACAAATCAAACGAGGTCCCTTGTTAAACGATACACCAGGCATTCTACGTTAAATCTAGAACTATTTTTCTAGTGAATCTTGTTGAGATATATTATCAGAATATCATACTTTTTACCAAAGGATCGTGAACTGATGTGAAATTAATTAATCCTTCACTTCTAGTTACAATTTCAGAGGACTCGCATTTATACTAGTGGTATGAGAGATTTCGTCGAGTTCGATTCCTTTTGTCTACGTATTGAATCACATGCAGAAGTGAAGTTGTTGCTTTTTACTGATACATACTATATTCAAGCAAAATTGCTCCAAGAACCTGGTTAACTTATGCTAAAATAGGTTATTATGAACTGAAGTGTGATAAATCCACAGTTAATTGAAAATTTCGTTTTTAATAATGTGACTAGACCTAACAAACAACATTCTTTACCATTATAATGGAGGCAAATGCTATTTATTTAAAAGGCAAATTAATATGATACTTTTTCAAATAGCCACCCTTCTGAATTAGTAGGTTCATTTCGATTTCCTCTGATTTTCTGAAACTTTTCTTCTTTAAATAATATAGTACTGGCGTTTGAATTCTTGTTGTGTGATTATGATTATGATTATTATCGTAACGTATCCAGGAATGAAATTCAAATGCGCGAAAAAGAGTCTGCATCAAATTATAGAATCATCATCCATCATTTGGGGAAAATATACATATTTTTCTTCCAGAATCAACTCGAGTATGCTTAAGCTTTTTTTGGTTAACATCGAAAATGAATATAAACTGTAACTCAAATTAAACTCATTATGATACCATAAGGAATCAGGAATTATTACATTATAATAAACCTTAACTAACAATTATTTAGTATCTTACTGTCGAAATATCAACCTTAAAGTCTCTAATACACTTCATATATTTTTGTATTAGCATATATGGAATCAACCGATTGTAAAATGAAATCCCCTAAGCACAATGAAAAATCTCTTGGGTCTATGGGTGATACTGACTCCTACAACCCCCAATCTGATTTGCAGATGCTCCTTTCCCAACTTGAAGAATTCAATCAAGCAATTACAGTGTTAGCTGCTGAAAAGGCTGATCTTTCCATACAGCTCGAGCTTGCAAGGAGCAACCTGAGTAATGCAGACAAAATGCTGGAGAAAATGAAAAATGATCATTCATCTTCTTTACAAGAGAAGTCGAAATTACTGGAGGAAATTGACCAATTGGTAGATGTGATAAATCAAGAGAGACTTCGCTTCAAGGAATCGAATGAACAGAATGGGAAGGAACGCGAAGAAAACATGAAGTCTCTGAAGAATAAAGATCTGGAGATTGAGACCTCTAAAACGAATATTGCAGAGAAGATGAAATGCATCGAGCAGTTGAATATGAGAACCGAAACATACTTGATTCAGATTGAGGAAATTAGGAGTTTCTCCGAGGAACTGAGGTCTGAATATTGTTCCAAAGACCAGAGAGATAGTCTTATCATTCAAGAGAAGGAAAACGAGATATCTGAGCTGAAGAAAGAAATAGTTCAACTTAAGGCTACAGAGGCTATTCTAAACCACATAAAAGAACTGTCAGATAGCACAGCGTTCAATGATTCTCCAAACAGAGAAACTGGCATCTCCACAATTAGTGAGTTGCCATATAGAATTGATGAACAACAGCTGAAAAGTGAAGAATATCGAGAGAGGTTTAATCAGATGTATTTGGAAAAGGAAAAGGCGGGCAATGCTCTCAAACAAATGATGCAAACTAACAAAAAACAACAAGACACTATCAACTCCCTACAGAACAAACTGAAAGAAAAAGATCAACATCTCTATAAATATATAAAAAGTAAGCAGGATTGGGAGGAAACTATCTGCAAACTACGTACAGAGATAACGTCCCTCCACTCCCAGCTGAATGAACTAGCAAACTCTGACACGAGGAAGAAACTTGAAACAGAACTCGCAATGCTTATGAAAAGAGTTTGCATTTCTGAAAAAAGATTACAAGAAAGTTTGTTTGAGAAAGAAGGAATCCAAGAAAAAAATAGCAAACTTAAGAAAGCTTTATTGCAGTTAAATGAAGAGAATAGCAAGAAAGATTTGCGGATTAAAAAGCATAAACTGAATTGTAAAAAGCAGAATTCAGAAATAAATGTTTTATTCAGACAAGTTAGAGAATATGAATCTGTATTGCAGGCCAAGTCCAATGAGGTAACTAAACTGTCACAGAAACAGAGATATTATCAAGATCAGCTATATCGCACTAAAACACACGAGTCTGTAGATGATTCCAGGTTCTCTGATCAAACAAATGCTATACCACGGGAAGAGTCTCGGGAGCAGGAAATTCCGTCTCAAGAAAACGTTTTGCTCAAAGAGGTGAACCAATTGAGGGATTCCTACGATGAGATGCAATCTCTGTGTAAACAGCTGGAGCACAAATTGGCTACAGAACGTTTAGAAGAAGAAAGTATGAAAGGAAACGATGAACACTTAATTTTGAAAAGGTTGGACGAAGAGTTTGCATTTGTGAAAGGTGAGGAAACTCATAAAATGTGCCAGGATAAAATTTTAAATTTAGAACACGAATTGTTACAGGCAAAAAGTTCCGCTGAGACAATAGAAAAGCTTAACGAATCTTATAAATTAGACTTAGAGAGTGAGAACAAGATGCGAATTCATCAAGGAGAGGAAGCCCAGCAGCTTATGAAAGAAAGTAGATTGATCATTGACGAACTCAGTCTAAGAGCGAGAGAAGCTGAAGACAAACAGAACCACTCGCTGAGAGTAATATCTCAACTTTCCCAGCGACTAACCCGATCAATCGAAGATTACAAACATCTGGAAGAAATATCTATGACTCGATGTCAGGAACTCGCTCTTGAAGCGAATACTCATGTCTAACTATCGTACAATCCGACCGCTTCTTGAGATATATCGATACCTTCGTACAGTTGAACGGATCACTCATTGTACAATGCCAATTCTCTCTCGATTCATATTTCATTCATATTAAATTCTGACCTTAGCAATTCCGATTCTGGAATTTACATATGCTAAATTATTTTAGTTATGCATATTTCTGCAGCTATATCCCTTTGTTTATTCTACTAAAGTTAAAGATTTACATCTCTGTATTCCTCAGTATTATCCTATATTAGCCATTGAGATCTCGTTTCTAACTTATAATACAATTTTGCTAAAGATGTGAAAATATATATGTAATTTGTGAAATATTCACATTACTACTAAAAGTGCCAAAATGAAATTTAAAGAATGATATACTATTTTAAACCGTTGAAATTTATTAACACTGAAGTGAAGGTGTTAATTAAAATATAAATATGCGCTTATAAAAAATCTAAGTGATGGAATATCACAAAACATACATACACACAGGCCGGCGACAGGGGGGGGTAGCTTGGGGTAAAACCGGGGGGCCCGTGGTAAATAGGGGGCCCGTGGTAAATGGGGGGCCCGGGGTAAATAGGGGCCCCAGGTCGGCATGTAATAGTTTCTTTAGGATTTAAGATGTCCATTGTAATTGTGTCTTGTATGTACATATAAGCTTGTATCACAATATGAATTCCTTTGTTTCAGTTTTCATTAATAGAATAATTGCTATGATCAATATCACACTTAGCAAACAAAGGATTCTGTCATTAATAAATTTGGGATAAGTTTCTAGTTGCAATTTATTTTTTGTCTAAGGTCACAGGTATTACAAAAATTAAATTCTTGTCAAAGAGAGCTAGGGAGATGGAGGGGCCCGGCCAGAAATCTTACTAGGGGGCCCGTAAATTCTGTCGCCGGCCCTGCATACACATAGCGCATTATATGAAAATTTCAGATTACTTGTACTTACAGACAACTGATTTGTCTCTTGCAGTAACAACTCATGTACATACGTTAATTTTCCTATAATCTATAGCAATAGAAAAATGTCAGTCGACAGACTGATAGTGCAGCTCCATTAAGTGAGTCGTAGGAAACGAAATATCAAAATATATCCTAATACATCTGGAAATATTGATTTTAGAGCTTTCTAAATTTGGAATTTGAAATCATTGAGATCTCATTCGATTAATCAAAAATTGCATAATAAACATCCTTGTTAAAAATCAATTTATGAATGACAAGATACGCAGGTAAACAAGTGCGTTAAGCGCGCTTCAATGAATAAAGGAGGCACACTTAACTTATGAATGTCTCAGTTTCTTATACTTAGTTATTATTGTCTTTAGAGATTGTAATACGAATATTTTCAATGATTTTAAGATTTTTCAAATCTAAGACCTAGAACTGTGCTTTATATGTGTCTTGTGGTTTTGTGTAGAAATTATGAAAATATTTTGCGCCAAGTTTGCGGTTCGGGAGAAAATCTGTCAATTATTCACAGTTTTCATCACATTTTAGTTTAACCCTGGTTTCCTTTGGTCTCGGTGTTCGCGGATTTGCTATTCGCGCTAATTCTCAGGCGAAACCCTCACGAAGTCAAGCATAGTTCCAATCATCCTGAGATCCCGGTATATTACACTGAATCTAGGGAGTTTTTAGCCAAATCGAGTGATTTATATACGTAGCATTTCTGTTTGTAAACATTCAATATGACTTTAATATCCAAAATTATCTATGCGTTTGATGGAGCCCATCGATACGTGCTGGGTCTTTTTAATTTTCTCGGTGGCCCTGATTTTAGTTATTTTTAAAAATTTGTCTTCAAATTAGTTCTCCTTTATGTCGTACTCCGGCCATCACAACCAGCATCCAAGTAGACACGGAGCTCTTCCCAGTTATAATCCAACTCACGGTTACGGACAGGAACCCCGCCTCCATCCAACCACCCCGCAGCTCCTCCCTCCTCCCCTCGCACTCCCCTCCCGGCGCCTATACGCCCCCAGGAGCTGACCCCTCCGCTTACAACCCAGCCGCTCCACCACCTGTTCACAATGCACAGCAGGCGGCGCCACCTGTAGCCTCACACAGCGCCTATTCTCCCCAGCACCAAGGTTGTGTCAAACTCAATGATTTGAATTATTTTTTTGTAATATTGCATCTGATCATTTACATAAAACACACCAGATCAATCAATTCAATCATTTGTGCTTATTCAAATCGTTCAGCTCATTCATTTTAATCATTCAATTAAATTCAAATCAATCAATTCAAATCAATTCAATTCAATTCAATTCAAATCAATCAGTTCAACTCAATTCAATTCAAATCAATTCAATTCAATTCAATTCAATTCAATTCAATTCAATTCAATTCAGATCATTTAATTCAATTCAGATACCGTAGATAATTTTTAGCCCAATTTTGCATTTGCCCCTGAAGAAAAATAAATGTTTCACAATACATATGTAAGAGAGCTTTCGATAAATATAACCGCAAGAGTGAACCAAGAAATTTAGAACCCTCTTTTTGGAGGGGGATGGTTCGAGGGCCGGCAACTATTCGAGTATATACGGTCATTCAAATAAAAATCAATTCAGATAACTCGAATCAATTATAATCAATTCAAATCAAATCAATTCAATTCAATTCAAATCAATTCAAATCAATTCAATTCAAATCAATTCAATTCAATTCAATTCAATTCAATTCAATTCAATTCAATTCAATTCAATTCAATTAATTTGAATGAAATTTCAGATCAATCAGATCATTCTATTTTATTCAATGACAACATTCAGATCAATCAACTCAATCATTTTTATTAACCAACTCAATCAAATCAAATCAAAAAATGAAGTTTTTTTCAAATCAAATTGATTTGACTCAACCTTGCCCAGCACACATCTCACCATCCACACACTGCTGGCAGTGCGTATGTGGCTCCTACTACTACTTCAGCATACCAACCTCAGGTAAGATACAGCACAGAAGATTATTAAAATCCAGAAGTTTAATAAGAACTGCTTTTTATTTTCCACAGGTTCAAATGAATTGTCATTCTTCAAGGTCCCATTTCTACTTGTAGTTGTCGAAAGGCTCGAGGGTAAAATACAATATTAGCGACCAGGATTCTTCGAGAACTCGAGTAATCCATGTCTATCGGTATAGGTAGTCAGAACCCGTGGTTACTGGGGCACGCTACATGCACATGGAGAGGTATCAGATAGAGTCCCAGAGGCGGATTCACTTGGTTCCATTTCCGACAGTACTGTTGAAGGACGTTAGTATAAAGAAGTATAGGGCAAGCATGCAGTAATCACGCTTACGATTACTGTGACACTGATTGCATTAGACTTCACTTTAGTATACATATAACCGAGCAACTAGAGCTCATTTAGTATGTATTCACCATTATTTTCTTATCTGTGCTAGTGCTTGCAATGAACACTCCCTTTTATCAACTGCTTCTTCACAAATTGTATAGAGTGATTCAGATCCCCACGACTACATCAATGCTAACCACATCAACTCTTACAACGCACCGAACACATCATGTGTCAGGGACCTATCTCTAACACGGCGTCTGACTTCTGGCGAATGCTGTGGGAGAAGAAGGTGCTGACTATCGTGATGGTGACACTGTGCACTGAGGTAGCAGGTTGAAGTGTGTGCAGTATTGATCCGAGATAGCAGGGAAGACCAAGTTCGATGGAGTTGTAGTGACTGCGATTGACGAGACGCCATTTTGAAGTTTTGTAGTGAGTTCTACTAATAGTCCTCATCAAGGAATTATCTAGGAGCGCGAGACGCTCCTTTAGGCGTATGATTTTAAGCCCGAAAGTGTTTAGGAGCGTGAAAATTTAGAATATTCCCCAATTTTCCCTATATTTTTAATGTAATTTATCGATTTAGGCGTATGAAAATTTAGGGGTTTGAGATTAGGAGCATATCTCTCGAAGGCTGTATAATGTCCTGGTCCTCATCATACTTGCCAATTTATTAAGGAAATGTCCATGGATTTGAGAAATCCCATAGATTTTCGCTTAGTTTTACAATCTTATTCTGTTGTATCTTTTAGATCCGTCGCTTCTCAATCAAGAGTGCAGATAGCGAGGAGTCTCGTGACGTCACTCACTCCCAGTACATCGCATGGTCTGACTACCGAGTTCCTGAGAATGGAGACGAGGTGCTCCATCTGATGGACTGTGTGTTGGAGGAACGATCAAAACTGGTGTCGAAGCCTTTATCCGATTCTCAATTCCTCTCTCCTCTTGGCTCTCCAATCATAGCACACTGTAGCGCGGGTATTGGACGCTCTGGTACATTCTGCAGCATACGTATTCTGATCCGTCAGTATAGAGCTAGTGGAATGGTGTGTACCAGGCACCGTTCATCAAAGTACGGAATCAATGTGCGTTCGCTATCCAAGCACCAGAACAATATATGTTTTCCAAAAGAAGTATTTAGTGTGATATACTCACTAGTGTAGTCACCTTCTTCACTAACACTTCTGTGTTACGATTGTCTCAACTTTTTGAAGAATTATTAGATCACCAGACTAAAATCGCATTTCGTTATTTTTCTGAATTGATATTTCGAGTGTTTATTTTAGAAAATTCGAACTCAGTGTACCGTATTTCCCTGAATAAGCGCCGGGGGCTTGAATAAGCGCCGGTTTGAATAAGCGCCGGGTCTAAAGGGTGAGCGAAATAAATAAGCGCCGGGGCTTGAATAAGCGCCGGGGCTCGAATAAGCGTCGGACGCCGGGGCATTTTAGTTCTCTGAAAATCATATCAAACTAGTATTCTCAGTAGTGGCATAGATACAAGTGCTTTTTGAAACATTACATTATCCTTTTTTAATAGAACTAACATTCTCAGTTGTGGCAAAAATAAAAGTGCCAGTCAATGTAGTAAACAAAAAAAAGAGCGCCGGGTCAAAATAGCGAATGAAAAAAATAAGCGCCGGGGCTTGAATAAGCGCCGGTTTGAATAAGCGCCGGGTCTAAAGGGTGCACGAAATAAATAAGCGCCCGGGCGCTTATTCGAAGCAATACGGTATATGTTATTGATCAAAGTGTAAATCGGCCAAGATTTTAGTAAGGATAGTAAGGATTGTAGATATCAGGTTGACTTTTTCTATTCTCGGTAGATTAGTATAAAATATCCAATTGAATCGGGATTAAATAAAGTGCTTGTATTTCATTGCACAGTTGAAATTAAACTTATATCTCCTAATACAGATTGTCATGGCTAGTGCTGATTCAGGAAGTGAGGAACATGACACACTGTCACAGTTCGATAGAGCATGTCGACAGATACGAGATAAGTTCTCTAGAACTCATTATCTGCTTCAAGAGAGAGAAGCAGCTCTGTTAGCTGTAGTGCAGGAGTTGGAAGATACATTTCGTGGTCAAGGAATAGCTGATGAAATGAAGCAACTATCTCTTTCCAAAGAACAGTTGGAGAATACTTTGAAAGGGAATAAATCCAGCGAAGTTCTTCTACAGAGTATTGCTCTAATAGATCAAAAGATTGCTGAACTAAAGTCTACTCGAAAAAGCGCAAGAAAAGAAGCGAATTGATCTCGAATGGAACGACGATTTCGAAAATCAATTGAATACACTGGGCACAATACGAGGTAAAGTTGAGGAAAAAAGTTCTAAGCTGGTACTTGACTACAAGAAGAAAGGTATCCCGTTAGCAGTGTTCGGGAAGCATAGTGAATATGCATCAACAGCTCCTGCAGTATTTACCTATCCTCTCAGCATCACTATTGATACTAAGACAGATCATTTTTACGTTTGTGACTTTGGGAATGACCGTGTACAAGTGTTTAACAAGTCCTTTGAATTCCTATTTATGTTCAGTAAAAAAATGAATGGTCCAGACGGAATTTGTATTTTTCAAGATAAAGTGTATGTCACTCAATATCAGTGTTTCTCAAACTAATTTAGCACACCGCCCCCTAATCAGGATTTTACTGTAGACACTGCCCCCTCCCCTTACTCATGATCCGTAAGCCATCAACAGTGTAGTTATTGTATTAATTAGTCACGGGAAAATCATTGGCAGTGTGATTATTGTACTTTCTAGCTCTAACAACTACAGTGAATGTTGAAATTCGTTTCAAAGATTGACCATCAATATTCTGGAATACACATTTTTTGAAGTTCAAATATCGTAGATGTATTGCTAACAAAACAAATTAGCGCCCCCCCAGCGCCCCCCAACAACCTTTCAGCGCCCCTGGGGGGCTCTACGGCCCACTTTGAGAATCACTGCTCAATATGATGGAAATAATCTCAACATTTATTCACGAGAATGCGAGCTTTTAAGTTCTGTTGGAAAGAAAGGGAGTGGAAAACTTGAGTTTAACGAACCTAGACGTATTACTGTTTCTTCAGAATGGTCCAGAATATATATTTGTGAATTTGATAATGACCGTGTCCAGTGTCTGAATCTAGATCTTACATTTAACTCTTTCTTTCCTGATATTTACGGAGCTAGAGACGTTAAATTGACAGCTGAGGAGATTGTTGTTGTATGTGCTGGAAATCCTTGTATAAGAATCTACAATGCATCTCATCAGCTTTCAAGACAGATGATTAGTAGGGGCGAGGAGGATATTCATCAGATGAAGCATCCGTGTTGTTTCTTTCTGGATTCAAATCTCAATATCTTGGTGACTGATTTGAAGCGTCACTGTGTTTCCATATTCTCCTACAGAGGGGAATTAATTCACAAATTTGGGAAAGATAGAGAGAAAGGAGAATTTGTTCAACCTCGTGGTATTACTATGGACTCAGAAGGGAGGATTGTAGTTATATCTTGTAATCCCAATCACTGTAGTCAACTCTTTTGAATTGGGATTAGCATATTTAGATTTGTGCATGCATCATAGAGTGTTGTGAACTCAGTTGGGATTTAGTTTTCTAAGTCTAGACATTTCTTGTCCATGTAGGTACGTAGTATGGTATACACTCATTTTATTTCTCTGTTTTCTAACATTATAGATGTACGTTATTATATATTATTCGAATATGCGCATAGACATTAGCGTTTGCAAGATTTATAACTACAGTGAGTTCCCTTATTAGCAATATTGCTCTATTAGCAAACAATTTCCAGGTCCCAGGTGTAGATTTTGTATTAATTATGTTTCCTTAATAGCAACTTCGCTTATTAGCAGCCTTTTTGTGAGCAAAACTCGAGTTGCTACAAAGCGAATTCCACTGTACGTCATTGCAGAGTGAAATTTTCACTTATGTTGTATGTGTAATACAGTCACGTTACTTGTCCATGATGTGCTAGATATAAAATTATACAGTACACCCTCTCTAATCCGTACATATCTGTACCAATGATCGAAAACAGCGTTCGGATTGTGAATTTGCTCCGCGCAACAGGTTATATTTGAGTCAAATTTAGTGAATTTCAGAGGTCGTTTAAGGGCACTTCTAAGTGTTTTTATTATAAAATCTTTCGCATAGAACTGAATGTTAATGGGTTAATTAATACGAAAAATTTGGAATTTGTTCATGGAATGTTGCTACATTCCAGCAGTGGCGTACCGTGGGGGGGCGGGGGGGGCGGCCCGCCCCGGGCGGCACTTCAAGGGGGCGGCAAATTGCATTTACAACTTTAAATTAAATTCTCCTAATGCATGTAGAAATCCAGTGTTGAATTAAATTGATCAAAGTTTATTGTCTGTTGACAATTTGCACTATTGCCAATTCACAAATAACAATTGATAACTGCACTTCTATAATTAAGAATCCTTCTAAATCAATTGTAATGATTTCAATTTCTGAAATAATGAAAACATATATTAGTATACAAACCACAACCTTACTGTAATAACATACTAATAGTCATAATACTTGTAGAAGTGATATTATTAACTGTAAGATATAAATGACAATATTAAGTCGCATTTATAGATTTCTTGCGTGTTTTAATATATTAACTATTCAGATTTCATCATGCAATTTCAAATAATGAGCAGCATTGAAAGCGAGAAGAACTATTTGTTAACCATTTGTAGCGAGTTATTAGAATATTGTTAAGCAAAATAAAGCAAATAGGAAAGTGAATCGCGAAGTTATAATTTAAATAATTCACACTTAGGGGCGGCAACGCGGCATTCTAAAATTCCCGCCCCGGGCGGCATTTGGTCACGGTACGCCACTGCATTCCAGTGTTGCTATAGAAACGTGTTTTGGTCAGTTGGGGGTATATCTTGAAAACCGCGATAGCTAGACATTAAAAAGGAATCCCTTTTGATAGCGAATAGACTACTTCCTATTGAGCTATAATACAATTTCGACTAAATTCAATGGTTTAGGAGATATTCAACAAATTACCAAATGTGACCAATATGATAAATTGTCTAATAACTCGTAAATTATTGAATTTAGACATAGAAATTGTATTATCGCTTAATAGGAAGTAGTTTATTTGCTATCAAATGGAATTCCATCTGAATGTCTAGCTATCGCGGTTTTCAAGATATAACCCCAACTGACCAAAACACGTTTCCATAGCAACACTGCACAGTGGCTTAAAATGGCAGTTGGTAAGGAATAGGCATATGTGTGTACAATAGCCACCAAAAAAGTATTGTTTACATATGGGTTATTGATAGCTAGAAATCGTTTGGCGATGCCAAAATTATTGTATGGCCTCTATTCAACACGTTATGACGTCATCATGACGTTGCCTAATTTTTATTATTAACCGAAATCGCATCAATATGGGTCGCTTTCAGAAATTAATCTAACAAAAATATCAGATAAAAAAGATAAATTTTTATTAAAGTGGGTCTATTCATAAAGGAATATGTTTTCAAACTGTAAGGAATACTCCTTACAGTTGAAAACATTTTTTAAAATTTCAAATTCGTAAACTACACATTCTAATTACTCATAATTGATAGCCTCAACTTAATTACTAACTCCTAAGTTAATAAATATTAACATTTGCTACTTGATGCTACTTGTCCCAAGTCACAACCATTATATATGATGGCGCTTAGTGACACAAAGTGGCATAGGTTCATAATTTTCAACATAAGAACAGGTAATTGAGTTGAAACTCTCAATTATGAGTAATTAGAATGTGTAGATTACGAATTTGAACTAAAGAATAGAGTATTTTCTACTGTTTAAGGCAGTGTTTCTCAACCTTTTTCTTCTCGCGGCACCCTTTCTAAACTTATACCTTTCAGCGGCACCCCTTAATTTGACTTGGGCAGGGCAATGAACAAATGATAGTAAAAGTGGAGATTGATTTGAATTATTACGACTTTATTATTAGTGGTGCGGCATAGCATGAAATTTATAACAATTGTGCATTTTGTGATAAAAGCACCAAAATTGGTACACATGTACTTTGATATACTATGAACATTTTTGGATATTGGGCCACCTGAAACGATGCCTATGTCAGCCATGACAGCTGGCCCCAAATTACCACGTCCGATAGTATTGCTGGAATGGTCCCCTATCAATAACTTCTTTTAATTAATTAATCACAACAGATCATATTTTGATTGTTAAATTCGTGTCCAGCACGAAATTTCCAGCAATTTGATATATATATTGACCATATTTGGAGAATTATTTTGGTTGCCTGTCCCTAGCAATGGCCAGGAATGTTGAAAAATTCCGATCTCCAAATTTTGGAGGAACCATATCGAGTGACCCCTTGTTCTTCTCGGCTAGGTTCAGCGAGTACGAATATGCAATTAGAATGCTCTGATATGTCATATGTGGAATATATGAAAGTTTTGTGGTATGCCATAGTGGAAGGTATAGTTGAATGTGGTAAAACATTCATATATTCTACATATGATATATCAGAGCGTTCTAATTGCATATTCGTACTCGCTGAACCTAGCCGAGAAGAACAAGGGGTCACTCGATATGGTTCCTCAAAAATTTAGAGATCGGAATTTTTCAACATTCCAGGCCGTTGCTAGGAACGGGCAACCAAAAAGATTCTCCAAATATGGTCAATATACGTATATATCAAATTGCTGGAAATTTCGTGCTGGACACGAATTTAACAATCAAAATATGATATGGTGTGATTAAAAGAAGTTATTGATAGAGGACAATTCCGGCAATACTATCGGACGTGATAATTTGGGGCCAGCTGTCATGGCTGACATAGGCATCGTTTCAGGTGGCCCAATATCCAAAAATGTTCATAGTATATCAAAGTACATGTGTACCAATTTTGGTGCTTTTATCACAAAATGCACAATTGTTTTGCTATGCCGCACCACTATATAGAATAACTAATTAATAAACTAGGAAATTATTGTGAATATTGTGTAATAAATTATTCCAGAGGATTGTCAGAGGACAATCATCAAATTCAACATTGACAATGGTATCAATATAAAATAAAATAAAGCAGTATGTAAGTGTGGTAAGGCCTGCGGCACCCCTAGAGGAAGCAAATGGCACCCCGGTTGAGAACCACTGGTTTAAGGACATGTTCCTTTTTTAAAATATCCAATTTAATACTATTTGTATGGAAGTTTTCGTGGTGGTCGAATACTTTTGTTCGGGTAGTGTATTTTTAAGTCCAAAACCAGAATTAGAATCTCTGATAAGTTCATCGTCGATAAGTTCAATAAGTTCAATCGATAAGTTCATTAAAGTCTGGTCTTGGGGATCTCACGATCATCTACCATTATGGGAAAATCTCAAATTTGTGTCTATAATATACGAATATGATATTCCTTATTACATTATATCAGCTATATATTCGATATTGGAAAATAGAAGAATCATAATTTGCGGTTCAAAGATAGCATTGAATTGCATAGTTACCAAAATGGATTAAAGAATTTCCATAGCAACCAAAGAATCTCATTGGAATTTATTCGAAATTTTCATTTTGCGCACTGAACCGGGTTCTGTAAATTTGCACACTCGTTTAAAATACAATAATTGATTGTCCAATTTTGTATTCCCATTGCATTTGTCTGCATAAATATTATTCCAGCTTGTCTGAAATTTTATTTTAATTTTAATTCAATATATCTAATTCGTTGTTTTAAAATCCAAATATCTTCAAAAGGATCAAAGATAAACAGAAATAGACAAGAATTTCAGATTCAGGGTACTAAATTATCTATAGTAGAGTTACAGCATAATTGTAGTAAATGATTGTAAAGTTATAATGACACGTGTTGAATTAGTTGCAACATTTCAAAATCACCAAACTGCAATTGGGAACAAAAATTCTTGAGATATTGAATGCACTTTTCGTATATTTATAGGCTTTAGGTAGATTAAATACTATAAGTTTGGGACAACTAACGACCAATTATGATATCCAAACATTAAAAAACATAGACATATAACAAAGACATCAAAAATTTCTCTATTCCCTGATACCAAGCCACTGTGCACTGGAATATAGCAACATTCCATGAACAAATTCCAATTTTTTCGTATTAATAATTATCCCATTAACATCTCAGTTCTATGCGAAAATTTTTATAATGAAAACACTTAGATGTGCCCTTAAACGACCTCTGAAAATCACTAAATTTGACTCAAATATAACCTGTTGCGCAATCATATGATGACTAATCTAAATTTTAACAACGTATATGGGTACTTTGACAGCATATTTATATATGCTGGTAATACATTCCTAAGTTCTACACTGCCTGAACAAAAGTATTCGTACACCTCATAATTCCCCATACAAATAGTTATAATACTGATTTATTTAGCGAGTCAAGGTATTTAATTGGTAAGAGATACACTTAATTTGTCTTCAAATTCGAATTCTCCACATTCAAATTACCCACTTTAAGCTTTTAACTTAATTACACTCCTTCAAAATTAAGTATTTTCGGCATTTGCTACCCTATGGCACATATCACGAGTTATTACCATTGTATATGATGGCATAAGTGGTACGAGGTGGCACAGTCTGAGAATATTTAACCTTGTGGGAGATTAATCGAGTGGAAAGATCATAAAATGAGTAATTCGAATTTGAAGTTAAATTATGCGTATCTCTTACCAATTAAATACCTTGACTCGCTAAATAAATCAGTATTATAACTATTTGTATGGGAAATTATAGGGTGTACGAATACTTTTGTTCAGGCAGTGTATTATGCTTTGTTAATGATATAAGGCAGCTCATGTATTAGTTCAACCATCTTCTACCGCATCCCTAGTCCAAAATCCACAAGTTACTGTGAGGCCTTATATACAGTAGGCTATGGGTTAGTATATTCAGTATATTGTTATGATTGCTTTTAACGAGATCTCTCAATATTATTGGTGAGATAGAAGATTATAAATGTCGATTAATAACGAGAAGCAAATAAATTGGGCGAGACATTTCTATATATAATTCTTCTGGTTTGTCTCAAGATTTTGATTTTGATTTTTGTTCGTTACATATTCTTCTACACCTGTTCGGTCTAAAAGCATCTGCGTAGTCAGAAGAAACGGGGGAGGTCGCATCGTCGGGAAAATATAAGTTGAAGAATAGATAACCTCAGCTGTTCATCACCTAATCACCTAAAATGGCTGAGTTTTTGTCGAAAAACTGAAATTTGTAATTATAAAAAAGGTGACAATGACGTCATAATTGTACGTATATACACACATTAATCGAGTTTTTTAATTAATAGTAAGGATAAAGGAAGTACACATAAATTATGGATGTCTCTGGATATTGATAGCTGTAGGCATACTATATTATGTCAGAAGAGCATTTTGGTATATAAGTATCGAATAACTCACTTTCTAATACAATTGATAGTACTTATTTTATTCATTTAATTAGATTGTTGCATACAGTTGAAATTAAACTTCTATCTCCTAATACAGATTGTCATGGCCAGTGCTGAGTCAGAAAGTAAGGAACATTACAAACTATCACAGTTCGATAGAGCACGTCGACAGATACGAGATAAGTTCTCTAGAACTCATTATCTGCTTCAAGAGAGAGAAGCAGTTCTGTTAGCTGAAGTGCAGGAGTTGGAAGATGCGTTTCGTGGTCAAGGAATAGCTGATGAAATGAAGCAACTATCTCTTTCCAAAGAGCAGTTAAAGAATACTTTGAAAGGGAATAAATCCAGAGAAATTCTTCTGCAGAGTATTGCTCTAATAGATCAAAAGATTGCTGAACTAAAGATTTCACTCGAAAAAGCGCAAGAAATGAAGCGAATTGATCTCGAATGGAACGACGATTTCGGAAATCAATTGAGTACACTGGGCACAATACGAGTTAAAGTTAAGAAGAAAAGTTCTAAGCTAGTACCTGACTACAAGAAGAAAGGTATTCCGTTAGCAGTGTTTGGGAAGCATAGTGAATATGCATCAACAGCTCCTGCAGTATTTACCTATCCTCTCAGCATCACTATTGATACTAAGACAGATCATTTTTACGTTTGTGACTTTGGGAATGACCGTGTACAAGTGTTTAACAAGTCCTTTGAATTCCTATTTGTGTTCAGTGAGAAGATGAATGGTCCAGACGGAATTTGTATTTTTCAAGATAAAGTGTATGTCACTCAATCTAAAGGAAATAATCTCAACATTTATTCACGAGAATACAAACTTTTAAGTTCTGTCGGAAAGAAAGGGAGTGGAGAGCTTGAGTTTAACGATCCTGGAGGTATATCTGTTTCTTCAGAATGGAGCAGAATATATATTTGTGAATTTGATAATGACCGTGTCCAGTGTCTGAACCTAGATCTTACTTTCAACTCTTTCATTCCTGACATTTTCGGAGCTAAGCACGTTAAATTGACAGCTGAGGAGATTGTTGTATTATGTGCTGGAAATCCTTGCATAAGAATCTACAATGAATCTTATCAGCTTTCAAGACAATGATTAGTAGGGGCGAGGAGGATACTCATCAAATGAAATATCCGTATTGTTTCTTTCTGGATTCAAATCTCAATATCTTAATGACTGATTTCAAACGTCACTGTGTTTCCATATTCTCCTCCTCAGGAGAACTAATATACGAATTTGGGAAGGAAGGAGAAGAGAAAGGAGAATTTGTTCAGCCCACTGGCATTACTATTGACTCAGAAGGGAGGATTGTGGTTGTATCTTGCAATACTAATCACTGTATTCAACTGTTCTGAATTGGGATAGCGTTTATTTAGGTTTGTGCATGCATCATAGAGTGTAAGTAAACTTATTGGATTTTGTTGTGAAGTCTAGACATTCTACGAGTGTTATCTTAGCTGCCGATTCAGCGGCGGATTCACATGTCACGTTCAAACATGAATAACTCAGCAAGCATATGTCGTAGATGAAATCTAATTACGCCATTGTGTAGAGGAGCATTGGTGCATTTGTTGCAGTCAAAGTGCGTTTTCAGCCAAAACGCGTTTTGGCTAGTCAGAACGCGTTTGGACTAGAAAGTCAGTCAAAACGCGTTTGGACTGAAATTTTCAGTCAAAGTGCGTTTTCAGCCAAAACGCACTTGGACTGCAACATATTCATTACTTCTAGGCCAGGAAAAATTAGATGTCATAACCAATGAAATTCGCATCCTCGAAAGCATATCCGTTGCTTAGTTATATAAGAGTATCTAAGAAATTAAAATAATTTCAAGTGATAAGATGAAATATCTAAATGGAACCTCCTAATAAATATGGTAGTAATTTGATTGAAGAACCTAAAATAAAAGAATATATTATTCTATTATATAAAATGTGATAAATCCGATTTTATCAATAACTAGATTCATAGCATCAAAGTCAAATAATGATTTTAAATCATCATATAAAACGCACTTTGACTGAAAATTTCAGTCCAAACGCGTTTTGACTGACTTTCTAGTCCAAACGCGTTTTGGCTGAAAACGCACTTTGACTGCAACACATTCATAGTTGATATATGAAATTTTAATATCCCGCGTGATGAGTAAGCAGTGACACTTAGTCCATGTCACATATCTGGTGGAATAAGTCAGTAAATATGAATGATAGCAATTAGCCATTTTAACCACATGAAGCTTTGGTGCACCCCTGAAATCCATTTTCAAGACTAAATGAAGAATCGCGGTCAGATAAAGGACGTAGTAGCTGCTGAGATACCATCTAAAGGTGAGTTGAACAAGTCCGACGATAAGGTGGTATATCAAAGGAACGCATATCTTGATAGGAGTGGTAAGATATCTAAGGGTGGAGATAATGATAGTTGTCTTGAGCCAACCCCCATGTTAGATATTCCACAGTCTAATCAAGAACTGGAACTTGATTGCTTAAACGTTGAAATAACTAATACTAAAAGTGATCGCAATCTCAACGATGCGATAAATCTCCCTAGTATTTCTAATGGGGAATTTAATTTTACTTTGGGTGAATGAGAAAATAAAGCGATGTTACAGGGCAACCGAGCTATCTTTTCGAGGGACTGGACCAATGCCTTTAATGCTAAGATCGAAGCTAAATTTGTTTGTGTTATTTGCTTTAAATACAAAAAATAGGTAAAATTAATAGTAGGAAAAGCAATCTTGTTTTTTCACTGCTCATGCAGAATGCAAGTTTTCTAATTGTCTTCGTTTTAAATTTACAATACAGAATGAACCTTTTACCTCTCGGCCTGTTTACATTACTATCAATACGAAGTAATGGGTACCTTATCCCCTGAGCATTCAAGTGTGGACATTGTCTATTCAAGAAAATTGTCGAATAGTTTAAGATTGCAGGTAGCCTCTAATTTAACTGATAAATCAGTTGGTAACTACTTTTATGAACAGTTTCCCCATCCCAATTGTGAGAGCTCTGCGTTATCTTTTGGTAACTTTAACAATGTAAGAAGTGCCTGCGTCTTGAGGAAGGCTAAGTTTGATTTGTCTTGTCTTCAAAGGTTTTCTAACGATAATTGGAGCGAACTTTCTGGTTTACAGGAATATTATAGAAATATTACAGTTAATAATATACTTTGAAGGTACATCCAGTCTTTAGGCCATGATCCATTCATAGTTCATATGTATTCTCAAGATCAAATTCAAGTTTTGAATTATTTTAAGGGTAAGAAAGTAATTGTGCATTTAGATTCTACCGGATCTATTATTAGAAAAATAAACTCGAGCCAAAAGCGTGTTTTTTATTATGCATTGACTATTCGTCACCCTGAGGTCACAACCAGCCCTTTGCCATTAGCTGAAATGATTAGTTCAGCTCATTCTTCTGCAGAAATATCTTATTTCTTACATAAATGGTCTCGACTCAAAAAGGTCTTAAGTAGATAATTTAATATTGGCCATGTTGTAGAGATTGATTATAGTTGGGCCCTTATTCATAGTGTTTGTAACGCTTTTATTAAATCTGATATTTTAACATACTTGGAGAAATGTTGGAAGTTATTTAGTCAGGAGGAGGTTTGTATGCAATTCGGCGCCCCCGTTATTCTTCACTTGTGTTCCCCTAATTAATGGAATATCTTTTAATGTGAATAAAAAGTTTAAGTTATCTAAACCAGTTCGAAAATTGTTTCTTCATACTATAGGATATATGATAAATTGTATGCAAATGATAAATTTAGATAATGTTTTTATAGATTTGTGTTATGTCTTTTTAAACCGAAATTTCAATAAGAATGTTGAGAAGCATATACAAAATTTAGAATCATTTATTAGTTATAGTAAAAGTTGCGATGATGAATATGTTGAACCCGAGGATAGTAATGATTTGACATCTTTTGTGGAAAATGAGGGTAAAACCTATCGCGATAAATCCCCATTTGGTAAGCATTTTAACACAATTTATGAGAAGTGTAAATCCGAAATTTTACTTTTGAATGAGAAACCTTGTTTGGAAGCCAACCCTTGTTATAACCCGAAATTATTGAATATCTACTTACCCATTATATGGCTATATTTCCACTATGGTCAGGTATTATTTTGGGATTTGGTTCCAGTGAATCCGATGTTTACATGAGTCATTAGTAATGCAATTGTAGAAAATTGGATGCGTATAGTAAAGATAGATATTAAAGTCTCGTACTGGTTTAAGACCAGGGGATCTGATAAGGATTATGCATCCTAACATAATTAAAAGATTAGCAGCTTTTTGCTTTGCTTTTCATCCTAGAGCTAAGAAGGTATTTAAAAGTTATAAGCGTAAAAGAGATCCTTCTGAAGAGGAAAATTGTCAGGAGGAATAGCAGAGAAGGAGTAAGAAGAAATGTAATAGCTATTTAGTATCTAAATCTTTCAGTTTTTCTCAAGTTAGACTATTAGTAAATAATTAAAAATAAAAGAAAGTTAGATGCAGGTAATGAGATAAATGAAACTGAAAAAAAGAAATTTAAAATTAGTGTAGATAAAAATGAAAAAACAAAAAAGCTAAATTTTTTACCTAGGTTGCGTCAGAGATTATCTGATTTGAAAAAATGTTACTTTTCTGTCTCACGAATCAGTGATAATATCGACAGGCACTTAGTGTTCTTTATCAAACGCAATCAACTCATTCTCATTTGTTGCCATAACCTGGAAGTGTAGAGTGCGTCACATTTCTAAAGAATGTACCACACAAGAAGTTCCTATTTTTCACAAATCAACATAGTCTATTTATATATCAAATATTTGACTTGCCCAAAATTTGGAACCAACAAACATCTGGTGATTCAAAAGAAGCATTCCACGCATACGTAATTACACTTCAGATTTCTAAAAAGGGAAATTATTTAAACTATTTACTCGCTCAAAAATGGAAGTGCATTACAATAACAACACTGGCAGGGTGCTATACTTGTTAATTTTAATTAGTCAATAGCTTAGTCCAGAACCTCAATTGAATTGACTTTATATTAATTAGAGTTATTTTAAGCATATTAATAAAGATGGTAAATTTACAATTACACTTATTATTCATTATTTATCAAAAAGACTAAGCAGTATGGTAAATACATGTTAAATTCATTATAGTGGAACGAAATTACCTGATAGGTTTATTAGCAAGTATTTGTTTACTAATAATGCTCGTTATACAAAATTAAACTGCAAAAGTTTATAATATCTCCTAAAGCGAATAATAAATATATGAAAATCGGGAGCGATTCTAATTTCTATTTTGACATTATGAGGCCTTTTTACGAAATTTCAACTTTTAGGTTGACAAATATGACGGCCAATGGTCTTGAGAAGTTCTTGCCTTAGCCTGTGTAATTGTGAAATTGGAAATCTGTTTTCCATTGCATGAATTTTATGTCATCAGTGTATGACAAGGCTGTCCAAACCCTATCTCTTCGGGCAGCCACATTCCATGATTGGGATCGCGGGACGCAATATAAATGTAGATTCAGAAGTTAATAGAAAATAATATGGCAATTATTTCTTAAATGATTGATAAAAATAGCTATTTTTTAAATATATCGTCAGTGAACTGAAGACAAGACTACCTAATTATCTTCAACTCGTCTAGACACTGTTGAGATCAAGGGATTTTCTCGAGAATGTTTGCAATGCCTGTTTCAGAAATCCATTCACCTGCATATTTTGTATACCCCTCTCGTGAGCAGTTTGGTAGTGGCTACGGATATTATTACCTTGTATGCGGAGAATACCAGCACAAATCAAGCATTGGGGTTTACATGATCATACCTGACAACCCTTTTAGAGCATTTCTCAGAATTTGAACAGGAAATCCTTATATAATAATCATCTTAACAATTTTATCCGTGAATAATAAATTTTGGTCTGTTCTTATGAGGAATATTTAATTAATTATGAATTGACCAGGAATTATGCATCGATTGTGTAAACAAATTCAGTGACATTCATCAAGAGCGTAGATAACTATGGATGAATAGCTAAGTTTGTCTAGAGATCACATCCAAGTTGGATATCAGTATGAAGTTATGCCTATTACCAAACTAGTAAATACAAACTTTAGCCCCCTGCCATTCAGCCAGTTTTCCGAATTTAGTCTTGAAAATGGATTTCAGGGGTGCACCAAAGCTCATCTTCATGTGGTCAAAATGGCTAATTGCTATCATTCATATTTACTGACTTATTCCACCAGATACGTGGCGTGGACTAAAAGTGTCACTGCTTACTCATCACGCGGGATATTAATTTCATACATCAAATATGAATGCACCAATGTTCCTCTACACAATGGTGTAATTAGATTTCATCTACGACATATGCTGGCTGAGTTATTCATGTTTGAACATGACATGCGAATCGGCCGCTAAGATAACACTCGTAGACATTCTTTGTCTTGTAGTTTGGCATTCTTATTTTTACTTCTTCGTTTTGTATATCTTATACATAAGTACGTATATCTTAGAGTGTCTCCAAATTTACATTTTTAGATTTTACTTTTGAGACAGGGTGCGAAAGTTGCCTCTAATAATCTAATTGAAGTATTGTTGCTCAAAATTTATTCATACATCTCACTGCAGATCCCTATTTTTATCAAAGTTTAGTGAAATATTGTGCAAAATAAATTTTAGTTTTAGAGGTATAGCCTTAATTGCTGAAAATCTATTTCCATAGAAACGCTGGAATGTACTAACTTTCCATTCAAAATTTTCAAAATTTTCATATTAACTGGTCCTAAACTTGGTTCTGTGCTTAAAACAGGTCAGAAAATCAGCAGAATTTGTCTTAAATATAGCTATTGTGCAATACGTAGTATGATGACTGATCTTAATTTTGGCAACGGATATGGGCACTTTGATATCGTGTTTATATATGCTGTCTATATATTCTTTAGACCTATAATGCATATTTTTTTATATTTACTTTAATACTGATTATCACTTTCGACTTTATCTTATCTCTGGTTAAAACCTGTGAAATGGCCTTGTATTTAGAAGGCTATGCAATTTGCTATTATCGTATCTAGGATCACATATCTATTGGTTATGATATCGAAAATATAAACAATTTTTTCTTAAAAAGACAATATTAAAGATATGACCATGTAGTATACATAATAGTGATACATAGTTATATCAAACAATCAATGGGATAGATATTCTGAAATTTGATACTATTTAATAATTTTGACACAATAGAATGTCAATGCATCTCATCAGCTAGACTTTTATCCTCCTTGCAGATTAATATCTGCGAGGAGGATATCAACCAAATGATGCATCCGTGTTGTTTCTTTCTGGATTCAAATCTCAATATCTTAATAACTGATTACAGCCGTCACTATGTTTCCATATTCTCCTCCCCAGGAGAACTAATATACAAATTTGGGAAGGAAGGAGAAGAGACGGGACTATTATTCAACTTTGTGGTATTATTATGGACTCAGAAGGGAGGTAGTTATAGTATATTGCAATCCCAATCACTGCATTCAACTCTGTTGAATTGGGATAGCACATTTCGATTTGCAGTGCTAGTGAACTCAGTTGGAATTTAGTTTTTTAAGACATTTCTTGTCCATGTAGGTACGTAGTATGGTATACTAGTACACTCATTTTTATTTCTTTTTTTTCTTTCTAATCATAGAAATACGTGATTTATAATAATTCTAATATGTATGTGCGTAGATATTTGCATTTGAAAGATACAAACGCGCTTCGCTTGCTTGCGCTGCGCGGCTGGCGACATTTTGTGTCCACTGGAGAGGCCCTTTGGGCGCCTAAGCTAACATTAATTAATTATGAGGTAGATACCATCTCTTAATACGTCTGTCTTACTGTTATAATCGCTGTCACTCGAGAAGTCTTGTTTGACAAAATTTGTCAATTTTTAAATTTTTTTTTGATGCGTAATGATGACGTCATAACAGAGTGATGAGTCATCATTTTTAATGAGAGTTGTATCATATTTGAGTCTTCTATCACCTAAAATGGCTGAGTTTAGTCAAAAAACTAAAATTCTCATTATAAAAAAGGTGACAATTACGACATAATTCCATGATTGACATTTTCGTATATATATAAATAAACCTTAATCGAGTTTTATTAGTAGGGATAGCACGAAAATATTAGGGATATTATGAAAATAGTAGGGCTTTGCAGAGTGAAATATTCACATAAGTCGTATGTATAATACAGTATGTATGTTATTTGTCCATAGTGTGCTTGATGTAAAATTTAATTGCATTTGTAAATAGAGTAAATAAATATGTTATGCTCAGGGTGCAAAATTCTTCATTTCTGTAAGGAGAGTCACCAAGAATTTTCAACTTTTTAGTAATATTTTTTTGTATATTATACTTTTACTCAATCGCTAATGTTTCAGAACAGTTGAAACTTAAAGTGCTAGGAATTCATCGAGATCGAGGCTGCAAGCTTGATTTAGACATTATGATAAATAGATTTCAACCAATTCCTAAATGTAGAATTTCCTTGAAGCATAAAGATAAACGTTAGTGTGAATGGTTATGATATTCTAGGATTTATAAATATATATATAGTTTTTCATTTTAGAAGACACTCTAATTTAGGACCCTGTCGGGAAATTGCTGGCGCCACCCCTGGTTGTGCTGCTTATGTTTTATATCTTTTCGCTATCATATACGTATACTCAATTATCTGTTTAAGGCAGTGTTCGTATCCCATTAGAATCCTAAGTCATTATTTTCAAACTTCGGTGAGGAGAGTCGCGACTATTTTGTTTCCCGGAAATCAGAAAATAAATAACTATTGTTTGTACAAGGTAAATTCATATATATATTGAAGTAATCACGTTACTATTTACTTAGATATGTTGTATACTTTACTAATTATACGGTATAATGATTCAATGTACAGTATGAGCATAGTGATTTGAATCTATTTCTAATAACTAACAACAATAACTCACATAATGAATCATTTTATTCAAGAACTATATTTGGGGTTAAAGAATACATTTTCTGTGATCGAAAGAAGACAAATGCAATTGATCGAATCATTGCTTAGTTCACAGCGCAAGTTTGTAATGAGCACTCCTGCTGCAGAGAATGCACCTTCTGATTCTATGATTGTTACTGGAATTGAGCAGAGTTAAAAAATGAAAATATCAACGAAATTTGTGAATACAATTTTAAGCTAACATCTTTTTCATTTTATACCCAATAATGCCTATGATTCGTATACGTGATGCATATTGTGAAATTCAGTTGACTTTCATTAACTCTAAAGGTCTTCACTATCTAAGTTACTTGATTAACCATCCACTAAGAACTTATTAATCATTGTAAAAAGCCTTTGAAACCCAACTCAATTACTATTCTACAGGAGGTAAAAAGTTAAGTAACGACGAATAATATACGTACTTGCATATCATATATCAATAAATTACAGTCGATTATTTCCGGGGCGAGAAAAGGGCGTTTCGGGAAAACAAATATTTGCGGGATCCCGAGAAATCGGGATCAAGAGACAGAAACACAGTAGCGACATATCGAATCATTGGTTCTAATTCAATGGTGGGCAGCCTATACAATTAGTATTATACCCTTGCTATTGAATTAATTATAAATAAAAGAGCCACATATAAATTATGGATGTCTCTGGATATTGATAGCTGTAGGCATACTAGATTATGTCAGAATAGCATTTTGGTATAAGTATCGAATAACTCACTTTCTGATACAATTGATATAGCACTTTCTTTACATTCATTTAATTAGATTGTTGCATACAGTTGAAATTAAACTCTCCTAATACAGATTGTCATGGCCAGTGCTGAGTCAGAAAGTAAGGAACATGACACACTATCACAGTTCGATAGAGCACGTCGACAGATACGAGATAAGTTCTCTAGAACTCATTATTTGCTACAAGAGAGAGAAGCAGCTCTGTTAGCTGAAGTACAGGAATTGGAAGATACGTTTCGTGGTCAAGGAATAGCTGATGAAATGAAACAACTATCTCTTTCCAAAGAACAGTTGGAGAATACTTTGAAAGGGAATAAATCCAGCGAAGTTCTTCTACAGAGTATTGCTCTAATAGATCAAAAGATTGCTGAACTAACGATTTCACTCGAAAAAGCGCAAGAAATGAAGCGAATTGATCTTGATTGGAACAACGATTTTGAAAATCAGTTGGGTACACTGGGCACAATACAAATTAATGCTGAGAAGAAAAGTTCTAAGCTGGAACCAGACTACAAGAAGAAAGGTATCCCTTTAGCAGTGTTTGGGAAACATAGTAAATATAAAGCAACGGATCCTGGTATGTTCAGCAATCCTGAAACTATCACTATTGATGCTAAGACAGATCATTTTTACGTTTGTGATTTTGGGAATGACCGTGTACAAGTGTTTAACAAGTCCTTTGAATTCCTATTTATGTTCAGTGAGAAAATGAATGGTCCTTGCGGAATTTGTATTTTTCAAGATAAAGTGTATGTCATTCAATCTAAAGGAAATAATCTCAACATTTATTCACGAGAATGTAAACTTTTAAGTTCTATCGGAAGAGAAGGAAATGGAAAAATTGAGTTTGGCTATCCTCAGAGTATTGCTGCTTCTTCAGAATTGAGCAGAATATATATTTGTGACTATAAAAACAACCGTGTCCAGTGTCTGAACCTAGATCTGACATTCAACTCTTTCATTCCTGATATTTTCGGAGCTAAAGACGTTAAATTGACAGCTGAGGAGATTATTGTATTATGTGAAGGAAATCCTTGTATAAGAATCTATAATGAATCTCATCAGCTTTCAAGACAGATGATTAGTAAGGGCGAGGAGGATATCCATCAAATGAAATATCCGTATTGTTTCTTTCTGGATTCAAATCTCAATATCTTGGTGATTGATTTGAAGCGTCACTGTGTTTCCATATTCTCCTCCTCAGGAGAATTAATTCGCGAATTTGGGAAGGAAGGAGAAGAGAAAGGAGAATTTGTTCAACCTCGTGGTATTACTGTTGACTCAGAAGGAAGGATTGTAGTTATATCTTGTAACCCCAATCACTGTAGTCAACTCTTTTGAATTGGGATTAGCATATTTAGGTTTGTGCATGCATCATAGAGTTTTAGTGAACTTATCTAAATTTTGTTGTTGAGTCTAGACATTTCTTGTCCATGTAGGTACGTAGCATGCTATACTCATTTTATTTCTTTTTTTCTAACATAGAGATACGTGATTTATATATGCGACTATTGTTGCTGTATTCCCCGAGAATTTGTTTTCCACAGTAAATCGGAAATATATGGCAATTGTTTGTTAAGTACATTCGTACTTATTAAGGTAATTAGGTTACTATTTACTTTGATGTACTTTAGTAATACTAACAACAATTCTTACTAAATGAATCCTTTTATTCAAGAACTAGTAGTATATTTGGGGTTTAAGAATTAATTCTTTTTTTGTGATCACAAAAAGACAAATGCAATTGATCGAATCATTGCTTAGTTTACAACAGCGGTTCCCAAACTGGGGTGCATGAACCCACTAGGGGTGCACGGGTCCTTAGTCGGGGGTGCACAGGACAAGGATTCGTCCTTATTGCAATGACAAGTCGGATCAATAGAGTTTTTCAGACTTAGGTGGGTCCTAGGGTGCACAAAATAATTTTTAGGTGTCAGGGGGTGCACGAGGTAAAAGAGGTTGGGAACCACTGGTTTACATCATAATGAACACTCCTGCTGCAGAGAATGCACCTTCTGATTCTATGCTTGTTAGTGAAATTGAGTTAATTACAGTAAAATATGAAAATATCAACGAAATTTGTGAATACAAATTTAAGCTAACATCTTTTTCATTTTATGCCCAATAATGCCTACGATTCGTATACGTAATGCATAATGTGAAATTCAGTTGACTTTTATTAACTCTAAAGGCCTTCACTATCTACGTAAGTTACTTGATTATCCACTAAGAACTTATTAATCATTGAAGAAAGCTGATGAAACTAAACTCAATTGCTAATATACAGTAAGATTATCATGGCTAGTTCTGAGTCAGGAAAGTGCCTAAATTCGCCTATAAAGAGCTCGTTGCGCAATATAATGATTACAATGCACATTTTTATTACGGATTCGAGTACTCTGATATGTGGTTTATATATGCTGGTAATACATTTTTGGTCTATCGTGTCTAGGAGAAAACTTTACATGTTGTGAAATCCCCTAACTATACTGGTCCTCCTTGGTCCAAGTTCATTCGAGCGCGGCAGTGCTTATGTATAGATTGCTATGGTTATACGAATATTAATGAGCTAGATTAATCAGATGTATATGTTGCAGTGTAAATGCGAAACTGGTGTATTCGCGAATACACTGAATATAGTTGGTGGATTCGCGAATACACTGAATAGTTGGCGGATTCGCGAATACACCGGTGCAAATGCGAAACCTTTTTATCTTAAATCTTAAGGTTGATTTAAATTTCTCATAAGAACAACTAGATTACAACAAAACTTTTAATCAAGATCAATGAATGTAAAACCTTATTCTAAATCGTTTTCATGTAATCTTCAAGCATGATAAATTATTCTTACATTACATACATCACTCCTCATGCTATGCTATATTATTTGCTTTTTGGTATGTTTTAAGTTTTAAAAACTTTACTTTTTCACGCCAAAAATGTAGTTGTATAGTAGCTTTGAAAACATGTTGTTTACATCATCATACTGTCATTTTTTAGTTATGAAACAGCTGAGTATTACTAATAATAGTGTAAATACTACTTATTTCCTTTGAGTTATATAATTAACCAACCATAAGATTTAAGATAAAAAGGTTTCGCATTTGCGCCGGTGTTTTCGCGAATCTACCAACTATTCAGTGTATTCGCGAATCCACCAACTATATTCAGTGTATTCGCGAATCGACCGGTGTATTCGCGAATACACCAGTTTCGCATTTACACTGCAACATTCATATTAAGAGTGAAGGAGAAATCTATTTTATAATATTTGTAAGGGCATCGGATAGACACCCAGAGCATCGAGCTCAACTTACCTGTATTTAGTTTTGTATGAAGTTTTGTAGAAGTTTTATAAAGCATTTTAATTTAGTTTAGGTTAACTTATAATATAGTTTTATTAGAGTCATATTATGGGTTTGTTTTAATATAATTATTCTCAATATACATTTAGTGTACTAAGGTTTATAATATCTCTATTGTTTATAGTTGATTAGGTTTCAGTTTTATTGGAAGTTCTATTCTCGTGAAGACACTAAAATTAAATTCTTCAGCACACAGTACGCGACCATATTATCTCCGGAAACACAATCCACATTCGTGTTACTACAACCAGCCCCGGGAAGGCTAAATAAAGAGAACCACATCCAAGCCTCTCAAACTATATCTTAAATAAATCATGTGATGACACGTAGCAGTACTTGCATAACCGGGGAGAGTTTGCTGCTTGTTAGGTGAATTTATATAAAGATTAAATTTCTATCTGAGACAATCTTTGGGAATTAAGAATGTACTAAAGTTCATTAATGAATATGCTTATATAAGCTTTAGTTAGTCAATGATAAATATAGTATCTTTATGTCTGTGCTATATACTAGTATACATATATTTTATCATCTAACGTATTTAAAAGGTACTTTACTCGAATTAAAAGAGTCAGAATGACAAATGCTTGTGAAGTTTTTCAATTAGTGCCAGAACTAATCCTGACAGTTTCTCTCGTAATTGTCGTAATAGGCGAAATGTTCGTGTTTGTGCTATCAACAGGCTGGTTTTTTAAAATCATTTTGCAATCGATAAGAAAAAGGAAAACTGTTCAATTTATAGGACAAAGTGAACATGATCAGATTGAAGCAGAAAAGAATCAGGACATTGTGCATAGACGTAATCTCATCCTAATTGCTGCGTTATTAGTCGAGTCTCTTCACCTATTTGGGAAGGGCATTGGTTTTGTAATGTTTCTTTTCTTTAAATTGCATCATGAAGAAAAACTTAAATTCATTATCGATTGTAACCGTCTAGCTAGTTCCATATTAAAAAGTCGGAGATACCTCCCTCTCACACTTGCTCGAATAGGACTGACGAATAGTTTATTATTATTTCTCGTCATTCTTCTGTCTATTGTGATGGTTTACCTTTCCAAAGCATACAATGAGCATAAGGATTTCTCAATTTTAAAAAAGTATCTGATCCTCGGGATAATTCAATTTTTCATCGTTTGGGTTACAAGTTCCATATTGTGGACAGCATTTGAAGGAAGCATTATTTTTACTTTATTCGTGATTGTTAATTGCACTATTCTGTTCAAGTCTAGGAATCAGCTCTCCCTTGCTCTCACAAAATGGAAAGTCTATGCTGACCTCTATGAAGGAATCAGCGTCTCCCTGAAGCGAGAGAAAATTGTTAAAAGGTCCAACAGATGGTCATATGCCATGGCACTGTCTCTCACAATCTATATCTTATCTGAAGTTATGAATGATGCTGGAGGCTGGATTCTGATGATACCGCCAAATCCTTGCCTAACAGAGACACTATTTGGCCTCAAGGTTCCAGAACCAAGCAATATTACCTTGACTGTTTCTCTGAACCTGTCTTCCTTGTTATTTGTGATAGCCAATCTCGGGACTTTACAGTTTGATCTCTTTTTAATACTGTCCAACCTAATTTATTTCTTACCAGACAATTGTTACATTACGACTGCTTATCAAGATCGGATAATCAGAAGTAATGTGAGAATTTTGATTGAAGAACAACAACCCTTATATACGTAAGGGAAATTATTGAAAAACTAATCATATACATACTAATAGGCTCAGTCTGCTCCGGACTTCTCTGTAGTCCAACAGAAGCAGAATTTGTTTCCATTCATCTTAAATTATATGTTTGAGAAATTATTAGTTACTCTTTCTTTATTTCTTCATTTTATTTGTATTACTTTCAGATATCATTAATTTAGTACAATAATAAAGTGTGAAATAAGTTCTATGTTCTGAATCATTTAACTCCATATCATTATTCTGATCCCTTACCTGCAATAGTCAAATTTAATATAATCAGCGAGGTCACAGAAAATTAATGATAAACTTATTATACTTGTATCAGATGATTATCATCAGATACCACTCTCATTGACTCAAATTTACTATTTTCGAGATTATTTTCCACTCTTTCACTTTCAGTAAATCTCTATAAAGCCCTCACATTGGTCAGCTCTGCAACAATCAATTTTACTCCATTAATTAATTACAATAATTTAGTTTAAATTCAATTGCATCAATGAAATCTAGCACCCTTCTAGCATAGAAAAGTGTCTTACTCATTCTGCAGAAGACATTAATTTTGAAATTTTGAAAAATTACATACCTACTGGGACTTCACAAAAATCGGATTAATAAAGCATACAATTCTAATTTTTTCTCCTAAATAAATATATTATTGGTTATGATATTCTTGTATTAATTCATTATACTAATATACAATCATTACTTTTGGTTTATATAGCGGTATTCATATTCGTATAACAATAGCTGTTTTTGAAATATACTACTATATGGTCATAAAATGGACTTGGCATTCGAGATATTTTCATTAAAATTTTGGGTGTTTCCTCAGCCCAACCAACCAACATATATGATCCATCAAAGCAAATAAATTGAGAAATACAGGCAATTGGGATGCAAAATAATTAATAGTATCCTTCTTATTTTTATGTGAAAAGAAGTATCGAATGTTAGATCTATATGTGTCGGTGCATCAGCGAAATTTGTTGCAACTTTTTGTTGTATTTGATTATTGATCCATAGAATATGATAGTTTAGGAAACAGACTTTAAGTTTGTACGAGTATATTCTATTATTTTTTATTGTATTACTAGAGTATTATTTGTGCACAATATACGTAGGTATTCGAATGTCAGTCATTGAAGAGGAATAGATGCATCTGGTTTCCAATTAATCTTCTGTAAAGGCTGGGATATCTTTGTTCCATTAAGCGTGAGGGATTTGGGTTGAGATCTATCAAGCGATGTGCTAGGTGAAAGGTTATTTTTCAGAGAATCTCCAGTGGGGACAAAGGCTTTTTTAAATTTATGGTTCTGAGTTCCATTGACCAATAATTTCGAATTTACATTGCAAATTTGTAAATTTGCAATATTTTCCTTTTTCTCTACCTGAGCTAGGTATATCGGTTTTATGAAGTAATTTCCTGTTGAGTTTTCAATGAATATTAATTCTTCTGTTAAGCATTTGGCTAGAACATAACGTCGAATTAGAATCTGTTCCATTTGATTTTGGATTTTAGCTATAAATGTTCTGCTCATGTCTGGAATATTTGCTTTTTTAAATTTATTTTCCTCAAAAGCAATAGTAAAAAGCTGATTTTTTACTAAATACTTGATAAATATTGACCAGCGGAGATATGTCAGATTGATGTAATATTGAGCTAGAGCTATTATTCGTCTTTTAGTATGTTGGCTTATGCTGTTTACAGCCTCGCATTTGATCAGAGTTTTTTCATTTTGTGAAAAATCTCGACTGGTAAATAACGAACAATGATCGTTACCATGAATAACTAGATAGGAATTTGGATTTGCGATTATATTTGTAAGAGTACTATTCTGAATTCCGAGGATTTCATCGTTTTGTTTGAAGTATGTGGATATTGCTTCAAAAAAGTCGTTTCTTCCAGATTTCACTTCTTGATTATCGCCAATTGGATTGAAAATTTCTGTTATTACTGATAGCGATTCTTTCAAATTCATCCATAGCGTACATATATCAAAGTTAGTTGACGAAATTTTTAGTGAGAGCAATGCTTCTAGGGTATTTAAATTAAACGATTTATTTTGCAATTGGTAGAGCACATCAATGAAAGCATTGTGGATCTCGATCATGAGATTGAGAATTTCGGTAATTCCAATTCTTTCTGTGGTTTTCTTTGCCGCAAAATTATTTTGCATCATTTTCAATTTATTATCTGTATCCGGATTTGAATCAGTTTGTTCAAATGTGTTATATGTTCTGCTTACATTTTCTGATTCGTAACAATCTTGCCTCTTTAAATCCTCTATTTCCATTTCCTTTAACCATATCTTTCTCTTAAATTCATTTGCCTCTTGAACGCGTAGCTGATTTACTCCATTTAATTGTTCTTTCAATAATAGAACAGCTGAGTACAGATCTCCTGAGGGAGTTTTGCAGAAGTTCTCACCTAATATGCTCTCATCAGCTGTTAATTTTGCAAGAGTTGAACTTTCTTGATTGTTCGATTGAAAGTTTGTCATTTCATCGGTAGTTCTATCCTGGATGAAAATAGAATCGCTCATTTTAAAACTATTAATTGTAGAATCTAATGCATTTAGGCAATTGCTTCTGAACTGATCATTTTGAGAGTTATTCAATGATTGGATATTTGAATAATTTTCATAGGTTTTATTTCCGAAATTGTTTTCAGATTTCAAATATGTTGTATTATTAGAGTATATGGCATCACCTGTATTTCCAATCATCTTATTTCCCGTAATATATTCTTCTTCGTTTTCATGAAATGTGTTTGAATGATTTGTGTTTCTTTTTCTAGAATTCGGAGATTTCGTTAACATTGGTATTTGACAATCATCACCTGTTACTTTATCTGAGTCAAATAGAGAACAATCCAAGTACTCGGTAGCATTTTCATTCGGAGTTATTGCCCTGAGATTACTTGTTTGTTTCATTATCGGTAAATTAGAACTAGGATTGTAGCTGTTTGCATTAGTAATGGAAATATTCGGTGGATCTATTTTCTTGTGTTTGCCATCAAAATCAATTATTTTCATTTCACATTTGTTATTTTTAGTTGAAGTTTCAGGCATCATAGTTGGAGATTTCAATATTCTAAATTCTTCATCTCTTTTTAAAGCACGATTCGGATTTGCAGCAATATATTCAGGATCTTCCACATTTTTATTATTTTGTAGTTCTTTTCTTAACGATAATGAACTTAACCTCCCAGTTTCTTGATATTGCTTCTCTAAAACTGAACTGAAATTATTCATACTTATGTCTACTATTGATTCTTGGTCTCCTTGATTCGTGATATCAATTTCTGACTGTATCTCTTCGATTGGAAAGTTCCTAATCTCTGTCATATTATGTCCTTCTGCCATATTGAAATTTATAGAATTGATGTTGAACACCTTTCTCATCGCTGATTTTATTCTTACTAGTCTCTCAAAGGATTGATTGAGAGTACATAATACTTCTTTTAATGAAAATTCTTTTAAATTGGGGTCCGAAAATTCAGAAAAATTTGTCTCGTTTACCAATCTGCTTTGGAGCGACTGTAGACTTTCGCAAAGAGATTGCAGCATTTTGTTTCGTTTGTCCAATCCTGTTTGAAGTCCAACCACATACACCTTAAACTGATTATCATGTCTTCTCTTCATCTGCTCACTTTCGCATATGGATTGTAGCTCCTCAATAGTGTTACAATACTCAATATGCGTCACGCCATTCTTCTTATCAGTATCCTTATCATAAACTTCCATCATCAAATTAACTCGCTCTTGTATCTTCACGAGTTCATCTTTTGTTTGTTCTTGTTGTTGTTGTTGACGCTTGCCTTCATACTTTGATAGCATTTGCTCAATCTGTTTCTCCCGACTGTTAGATTTTGAAATTGATTCCATGGTCTCTTGTTAGTTATCTCATAAAAGTTGTTCTACTTAATACGTAATATTCTACATAATCTGACCAATGTTAATCATCCTATATATAGTATTTTACACATTTTACTAAGCCGATGTTTTTCTTTCGAAAAATTCCACTTAATGCTACTTACGAAAAGTATCCGTAAGGAAATTATGGAAACAACATTTCAGACAATTCATTAACATTTTGGAACGTGAAAAATTGCCAATACCAAA
Source organism: Aphrocallistes beatrix (assembly GCA_963281255.1). NCBI lineage: Eukaryota > Metazoa > Porifera > Hexactinellida > Sceptrulophora > Aphrocallistidae > Aphrocallistes > Aphrocallistes beatrix. The sequence continues at coordinate 1,331,094 of OY725500.1, read as the reverse complement.
ATGCTTTTTAAATCATTTGATTCTGGTTTAGACATTTATCGGATCAACATGCGATCTGACCTAGAACAAGTTGCAAATAGAATTATTTAAAACTGTTTCCTATCCAAAATTACCTCGAATAGCATACTAACATGTACCAAGAAAAAATGTTTCATTGTAACTTGATTACCACTAGAGGCGTAGCCAAGGGACACGGGCAGTATCGTTTCTATCTTCCTGAAACTGGAGGGACAAACGGGGACAAGTTTACTTTCTAAATATAGTATCTTATACGTATACTTGTATTAAAACGCTAGGATTTGCTTTTGCTTTTGTTTATCCGGATAGATTGAAGAATTGGCAAGTCGTATAATTCTATCTTGTATTGTAGGTTTCTCAATTTTGGGTTACATAAATACTAGATTATTGTTTATGTCAGAGGTCCCCAACCTTTTTCAACCCGTACACCCATTGTGAGCTAAAAATTTGGAGGTGCACCCCCAGGGCCTCAAATTCAATTGAGTTGCTTCAATTATAGACATGCAAATATTCAGTATCAATCAATGCAGAGTAGTAGAGTGTCAGAGTAAATAGTAATTTACATGGATAACAATTATATACCTCTTTCACAATCAGATATGTTCACCATTCAAAAAAACTTTATTCCCTACTCCTGGTCCCGTGCAACCCCGACATAAGGTTCGCGCGCCCCAGGTTGGGAAACGCTGGTTTACGTGTATCTAGTCTCGGATTCCCTTAAGTCTACTTAAATAAATTCTATGTTTTTCCATATTAGTTTGCCAAGTCATGGGCATAGCCAGTAATTTTTGTAGGAGGGGACATACCAACCAGCTGGGGATCTTGGGGTGCTGTAAGCCCCCCAGTGGATCCAGGGGCAAAGCCCCCTGGAAGCTAGCAACAATTTGTCCCACAATTTGGACAGATTCATCTAATTTTGAGGTTATAGAAATACAAATTACCTCCGATAACACTTCCCTCTCACCAATTATTTTATAATTTGCTCAAAGTAAGGCGCAAATAAGTACGAACAAGATTATTTTGCTTATTGGATGCTATTATTAATTCATTATTTAAGATAATCTCATGTACTAAAATACTTTATTTTTTGGAATGCTTAATAATATATATTAGAGGCATCTAATATTCTAGCCAGAGTGAATCCAGTTCAATGAGTCATTTGAATCTGGTAATTCCCTCAATCGATAATTTTCCTTTCTTGGACTTATCGTCAGACTAGATGGGTGGTCTATGTAGGTTTCGGCATCCTTCAGATTATATTATTAACCTTAATAATGTTGAATGTAAACAGTTGGGAAAACACTTTAATCTAAACACAAATATGAGCAACAAAAGGGAAGCAGTAAAAGTCAAGACTAGTTTCTACAAAACTACTATCTAGTCATGTACCTAATAACCTGAGCAATAACATACAGAGCCTAAGAGTACTAACATAACACAAATAACCTATCTACTTTAGTACAAGTACTTTGTTGTTCCTAGGACTGAGCATTGTTTATGTAAGTTCACACTTTGAAGTCAACGAATATCTGGAGTATGGCATCATTTACGACTTCTTTACCAACCACCTGAAATTTGCCACAGAGATGTCCAAGCTTTTCTTTCATTTTTGATTCGTAATGGGGATAACTAGAGCTAGTATTAATGCCGTGATACTCAATCTTAAACTTCTTGAACATCTTCCAAACATCTCTCTCCCAATCGAATTTGCATTTAGTCCCGTGATTGCAACAGCAGCAATTTCCTTTATCACTGCCAGAATAATGTGATGTATAATTTGGGAAATTTCCATGAGGAGGGGCGTCGTATATATGAATAACTTTATTCCTAATTCCATAAATACTTTTCCAATCAGAATTGTTGGCAGCTGTTGCTAGACCATCTAACACAGCTTCTGGAAAATCTCCCCCGCCATCAGCCCTAACTCCACCGAGAAAGTCTTCAATGGTGTTTTGCTGAGGTGTAAAACTATTCCCATTTGGAAATGTTTCAATTAGTTTAGCATCGCAATGGTCACGGTATATCACGACTCTGAATTCTGAAGAACTTCCTCTGGAAGCGAAGCTTTTAATCAACTGTCCCACTGAGAGCCTGGCGCGAGAAATGTCACTGCTCATCGATCCTGTCCCATCGATTACAAAGCAAATGTGGTATTTCACAGAGAGTAGAGGTTGATTCACCTCATCGTACGTTGTGTACGGAACAAAGGTGATCTTTGTACCCTGTTTTTCATGATAGTAGTTCAGGATCCCGCGACCAAACTTGTTCCAAATGTTTATCATCTTATCTTGATTTGAGTTTTGTTTGGTTTTGTATTTATCGTCAGTAGGCAGCAACCAATTCCACCCAGCGCCGCACTTATCCTTGAACTCTCCCCATTCCATGGACCCGCAAGGCATGAGGACCTGAGTGTGGTCTTTATAAACGTCGCACATGAACAAGACTGCTGTCTTCTTATCGTCTGTACTCCAGACCTTGCCACCCATGGATGAAATCTGGTGACCTGTTTTGATCTGACACTTCCCTTCATTTGGGTGAATTTCTCTCTCACAGAATTTTCCACAGCTGGGACATTGGGAAGGACATCCAATCACATTCTTTTCGAATTCGCTTTTCAAAGGTGTGATCATTTCATCAAACTCTTTTCGACTAAATTCAATGCTATACTCATTAAGAGCGTTGTTGAATTGTTTAATGTATCCATGCAGATTGAAAATATGTTCTTTGTTAAACATTTCTGTGTTAACAAGTTTTTTGAAAGTTTCTTTATCCAATTGTGGTTCAGCCGATTTGCAACATAGAGTGTAGGTATCAGACACTTTAACCTTAAGACCCTCTATTGTAAAGACATTGAAAATGTACTTCATGAAATCATCTGGGTTCACATCAGGATCTAAGTACAGCTTTAGGTAATTAGTCATCGCTTTGAATGGTATTTCTTTTGTTTCGGCAGGTAAATCATGTAAACCTGCTTCAACTGATTCGAAATTGCTGTCCGAATCGAAACCGTTAAGACTGACCATGTCCTTTGCAATGTTGTCTAACTCTGAAAGGAGTGTCTTGATCACATTTTTCAATACTGCTATTTTGTTCTTGAATCCTAGCTTTATGCTTTGAGAAATCATGGAATAGAGTGTACTCTCTACTCCTTCCCACTCCTTTTTAAATATTTCCAATAAAAATTCATTTCTATTACAAATAAATTGAACGACGTCATTTCGTGTATCCGTAACTTCTTTCGCTGGATCTTTCAAAAGTTCCTTACTCATACTGTTTTCAGCTAGTGAAAATATGCTCTCATGAGATAGTGAATCTTTTCTTTCTTCAAAATATTTTTTCAAGTTATGTTCCTCTGTAACCATCAACCCTCTTTTAATCGATGCCATATGGTCTTGAGCGAATTTGTGAGACATTTCCGCATCGCTCTCTGCCATCGTTTGTCGATTCAATGAACCTCTCACCATTTTTCGGTTTTTTATTTTTTGTAAAAAATACTGAAGATGATCTTCTTTCTTAGTATCTTTTTTAGATTTGTTCTCTCGCCTGATCTTTACTTTTTTCTCCCAAAGAAATTTAAAGGCATAAGAAAATATAAAAGTCGATAACATCCTCTCGGCTGTATTAGACAAACCTGCTTGTATAAATCCGATCTCATAGTTGAGTAATTTGATCCTGGAGCACAAGTCATGGACAATCAATTTCACGACTGCGTGGGACACCTCGGGCTGCTTTTTTCGTCGTTCGGAAATATCAGAAGCAATGTCATTAATAAACTTTTCCCAAGAACTCGCTTCGAAATCTTTAGGATTCTTTAATGTAAGCGCCAAACTCGGATCTTTTAGTTTAGATGCAAGGAGTGCTATCTGTGTCGTTCTTCTCGGGTTCCAATGGACATCTGGATGGTTTTCGAAGCCTGAACAATAATTTATTAGACCATGGCAATCAGATGGAAGCCATTTTAAGGGGAATAATTTAGTTACACTATATAGTTTTGAGCTATACCAAGTTTCCTCAATCTTGTACAGAGAATCTTGGCTGAGATAGTCATACTTGGATTTTCCGTTGTATGGAAGCATTTCTTTTAATGGAATATGGTGATCTGATAAAGAATATATGAGTTGTTCGGATTGATCAAACTTTCTTGTTATGTGAAATCTATTCAACATGTCAAGTTTGATAGATTGAATAATATCATCCATATTAAAATTAAGATTGAAGAATAGCTGATAAATTGTTTGTTTACTTTCCATAGCATTGGACTCCATTCTAAAGATAGAGTACAAGTTCGAAAAATTTTCGTCACATTCCAGCTTTTCTTCCTTCTTGTCTTCAACTCCGAAGGTTTTATTCCAAGTATCTTCAAATGCTTGAACTTGCTGGTCTTGTGTATACTCTAGGTATTTGTCAACATGCATTATAATTGCCTCTTGAAAGTTTTTCATGCTCTCAGATAGTTTGATCTCTGTAAGAACAGATTTAATTTGTAGTTTAAGCTGGTCCTCGTACTGTTTTCTTTCAACATAGATTAGCCTTTTGATGTTCGACGCAGTTTCATCACAAATATGTTCCATTTTTTTCAAAAGAGAATCGTTTTGACAAACCTCAGAAAAATTTCTCAAGCAAGAATCTTGTTTTTTTAAGAATTCTTCATCAAATTTCATCATTTTTTCCGTTAGAACCACATCTGGATGTTTATATGATTCAATCTTTTCTATTTCCGCGCAAATCACATTGGCAAGTTCTGTAAATTGTTTTTTATTAGAATAGATATACTTCTCCATTAGATCTGAGACCACTTTGCTAAGCTTATTACTACACATCAATTCCTCTAGATTTTTGTACTTTACAATATCTTGATACTTTATGATGGTATCCCAAATGACACCTGCCATCCCCATCCACTCGCTCATTGTGTTAAAAGGAGCTCGGTCATCTTGTGCCATATGATCCAGTTGATCGATTATAGCGAGTCTTAATTTGGAACATTTGTCTGCAAATGCGATTGTTGGAGATAGTTTAATCACGTTGGAGTCGAATAGCTTAGCACCTGGTTTGTTCATTTGTTGAGAATTGAACGCAGAAGGGAGAATGAATAGATTTTCTCTGGATACTTGGATGAGATCTGATATCTTCACTCCTTCTGTTTCCATGAAGCCAGATTCTGAATTCAACTTCTCCATTAATAAATTGATAGAGTCCAGATGTTTGTTAGGATCTGGATCTGCTTGTTGATTTAGAACGAAGAAGATTTTAGGAGCTTTCACTTTACTTACTTTCAATTTGTTAAGAGAAAATGCACAAATTTGCAACAGATTCTGTAATTCACTTCCAATATCACCTTTCACGTTGATTATCACGACCTGTGACACAGCCAAGCAGAATAGAACCATCGTCCTATCAAAATGGATCATAGAGGTGTCTTTGATGTTATCTCTTTCTATAGCATCCAATCCTTCCGTATCGAGGATAAGGAATGAGTCAGAGAGGTTGACGGGTCGATCCAGTTTCGAAAGAGAGCCATATATTCCTCTCGTACACCTTCCAGCACTTGTTAGGAATTTGCAACCGAAACAATAGTTTAGAAGTGTTGATTTACCTGAACTCTGTGGTCCGAATATGCTCACAACGATTGGGGCTGGCTTTATTTTGATGTCTTTGCCTTTGTTTACCTTTTTTAATATATCACTCTGCTTTTCGTAATATTTCAACAAAAGTCCATCGATTTCTTTGTTGAAAAATCTCAAATTATCTCCATCAATTAGTTCAAAAGCTTCACCACTACCAACTTGTTTGCTAAAGTTAGAAGAAAATAATTCTTTGTATTTATCTTTCTCTTTGCTCTTCGCGTTCTGTCCATACTTTTGAGAGAGTAGAGCTTCTCTCCAGATAATCTCCAGAGTGTATTTATCGTTCTTCTGCTCTTTTACTGTGTTTGCTTTATCATTCGGATTTGTTTCACTGGTCTCAGTATTTTGAGCATTTATAATTTTTGATAGATAAAATAGGTCTCGTGATAATTTCCACAAGATTAAGGTTGAATGTTCTCGTTGAAGTATATTATTAAAATATGTTACAATATCTCCTTTTGACGTGTTCTCCAGCTTTTCATACAGTTGCTCACGATCTGAATTGAGTGTATCTATTTTAGCTTGATCTGTCTCAAAGGAAGCTTGGTGGTATTTGCTCATATAATCAACAAATGTTGGATAGAAATTTAAGAAGCGAAAGTCAATTCTTTTCGATAATTTTGTTGTCTCCTCAATGTGTTTGGTTATTTTCTGAATATTTTGTCTATCTGTCTGTATGCCTTCAACAATTGGAAAGTCCAAATCAAGTAATACTTCCTCCAAAAATTGGCTATCAATATTGGCTAGATTCTTAGTATGTTTAATATTCAAATGAAATATCTCATAGCCGATTTGTTTCAAGGATTTTACTATAGAATGGAAATTGATATCTGTTCGAGTCAAGTCCGGAATAGAGACTAGCGTTCTGAACTGACCATTTCCACTTTCTCGCGTTATATTAACTTCTACACACTTGCTATCCCGGATAAGTATATATGTATGGTTTACTTCAAATCGCTTTAATTCCGCAGCAAATTCAATAGTATTGATATCGTTAGCGCAAACATGTATCAATGCCACATCCAGATGGGAGCACATAGCTTGAATTATACCCATGTCCGAGTTGCCGTGGCAGTCAATATAAGCCCATTTTGTTGATTCTTTACTGGATTTGTTTGATTCCCCGAAAATATTTTTAGTAAGCTGGATATCAATGGATCCGAAGTGAAAGGCGCTACCTTGTGGACTTCCTTTGACAAAATCTGTCTCAAAGATCATGTCCAAGAGTGAAGACTTCCCTACAGCATTCCAACTCGCTCTTCCCAATCCAAACGATATTAATCCGTTGTACTGTTCAAGGCAGTACCATAATTCCTTGCAAAATTCAAATTTTGTACTTTCCGGTTTACCACGTGGATTCCTGAGTTTGGGATAGTAGAGTGGGACTGCGTTACTGAAGGAATAATGTTCTATGCAGAGTCCTTTGAGTACAGGATCTGAAAGTTGGAATATCAAGTGGAATACGTCATGTGTAGTTAGAGTGATGTCACTAAGATTCGCAATGATTCGAGCTATGTCTTCAAACGGGAGACTACATTTCAGATAGTAGAACGCTAGAGGTAGCACATCGATTAAGAGGTCTCTAGATTTCTTAGAGCTTGAGGCATCTTCGACCTTGCTAATAATTTCATCGAACGAGTGAGTAATTATGACTCTATATTTGTCGAAAGAAAATGAATTGGTCCCAAATTCCTTATTAATAGCGACTAACTGCTTTGTTTGAAGTTCTGTGTAGTGTTGTAATTCAACATAGTTGAGGGTGTAACGATGTATATAATCAGATATTAAGGTCTCGACCTTGTTCAACTTCATACTCAGTTGCTCGACATTGTCCTTTCCACTCTGCTTAATCGTAAGAATGTCAGTGATGGATAATTTGAGATCAACTTTTAAAAATTCTTTTGACTCTGAATATTTGCTTAAATAATTTGCGAATATCGCATAGTCAGATTTATCTATGCGGTTTAGTTTGCAACACAACTGATCTTGCAATTTCAAGTTTTTTGAACGTATTCTATCTCGTAGATCCGGTATAGGAATTTGCCCACAGTGCCTGTCAATTATAGTTAAAGCTTTCTTCCCATCATCTCCTGAAAATGTTACAAAAGTCATTTCGATATAATCTTTGATTTTTTTAGGTGAAATTTTAAGGATATTGGAAATGTTTTCCACTGAAATATTCTTGTCAAAATTTTCTTTAATAAGATTCTTTTGATTCTGAGTTAAGGGTTTCAACTCAAAGTATTTCAAAACTATTTCTTCATCAATTTCGCACAAAAGTGCAATATCCTCATGGCTATCAACGTCTGGATTTTCTGACAGACATGCATCAATGTTTTTCTTATCTTCTTGAGTTAATTCTAGGCTAGTAGTTACTGTGCTTGATTTCAAAATATTTAGGGATTTAATAGCAATATCTTGGCTAATTTTCAACTTTTTCGATAAGATAAGTGGCTTTTCAAGGTATTTTTTACCATTTTCAATGATAAATTCAACACTTTCTTGCTTTAGCCCCAAATCTAGCAAAGCAGCCTGCGTGTTTGATCCCTGGCTACACTGATCCATAGAACATACAAGTACATCTAACTTACTTGCAACCCTCGGGAACGAGCCTTGACTATCCTGGGAAACATCTGGAAGACTAGAAGCTGTGAAAGTAGCGTTACCGTTAGTAAGATTGGCATCAGTGCTAGTAAGTGTAGAACTATCTCTTGTGTTCAATATTTTGTTGTTGTCTCCGGGACTACCCTTTTCATCAAGAGTATTTTGGTTTTCCATCCTAACAAAGCATAATAACCATAGGCGTAAACTTAGCCTAGTTGTGGGGTTCTGGCCCCCCACAGCGCTTCAAAGTGTGGGGGCGGCCCCCCACACTTATAACAGTTGGTTTTTAGTTGAAACTGTTTCACAGCATATTATTGATATCATCTCAGCATTAGTTATCTTTAGTAAATATATTTCAAAATATCCCGATTTACTTTTCATATTAAATTTCCTCAGCAATATTTTACATTCAATACTACTTTGAAAACTAGATCTGCTTATTTTGATGGATCGATTTAACATGATTTTGGGAAATGGCCCCCCACACTTTTAGAAAAAAATCAAAAACTTTACACCTATGATAATAACTATATTTTGCTCCTTATTTCATAACAAGCTTGCGCTGCGCGGCTTGCGGATACTGCGTGTCCGCAGAGTTACCCAATGGGCGCTTGGGACATTAGAGAAACAATACGTCGCTTTCTTGTTTTATACTAAGTATGCTGAATTGTCATTTGTCTGTAGTCACTTAATGAAATCAAAACTGTAGCAGAAAATTTTGGTTTGTGATAACTAGGAATTTACTTCGTATTAAGTCAACTAATCCTGATGTAAGGTCAATGTGAATCCACAAAGTTCACATTGCTAAATATTATTATACTTGAATAATCAACCAATTTCATCCAGGTCGTTAACAACAATGAGTGTGTTATATGTATAATCAATCAATTCGATCATAAAATAACTTTTAACAATCAAATTGTAGACTAAAAATAACTGTATTCAATCACTTATATGAAATAGAATCGTGTGTATCGCATTATAAAAGTCTGATAATTGTTTGGTTCTCACTCGAACCAATGAATTTCAATCACAAATAATCCTTTTGATTGTATGCATAAGTCACAACTGTTTGATCCCAATGTATTTACATTATAAAAGAAACGAATTCCATTGGTCAGCACTATTTGTCACCTATCTCGGCGAGGTGTGAAGGTTTTGCTTAGATCTTCGAACTTAATCGTAGACTCATTATTATTTACCTGTGTGCCACTTTCACATTTCTAGCACCTCCCAGTTCCTCAATCAATTTTGGACAGAAAAAAACTAAAAAACCATTGCGTTTTAATATATAAGATACAAGCGCGCTTCGCTTGCTTGCGGACACTGCGTGTCAACAGAGTCGCCCTACGGGCGCCTGGAATTACTCAATCTAACCTATTTTGGGAATTTTTTAAAATATAAATATTGTAAACAAAAGAATAATAGACCTGGAAATCTACACCCCTAAAAACCTCATGTCACCCCTTGGAAGTTAGCTTCTAGCATATTTTTCAAAATTCAAATGGTGTGAAAATATGCACATAATCCTTTTTATTGATATACACTATAAATTATAATACATTTAAGATATCAAACAAGTTATGGCTTTGAAGTATTTTAACAACAATGACAATCTATAGTAGTGTTGTACAATGATTGCTATTGTGATAGTGTAAGCCATATATTTTGTATAGAAAAGGTGTGAATTTTTTTCCCCATTTTTAAAATCCATGATTCAATGTCTATACAATGATCTTACCATTTATTAAAAGAATTTTGAAAAGTATTCTATAAACTAAAAATACCCGGATATCCGGGTATTAGCTGGCAAAGGATTCGAGAACCGGGTATTATAATTCGAGGATTCGTCGACACCCCTAGTAGTCATATAATTTGTATAGAAAAGGTGTGAAAAATTGTTTTCCATTTTTTTGCAGAAGTGTGAAAATTTCGCTTAGATTTTCGAACTTAATCGTAGATTCATCACTTGGTACCTACATACCAATTCTTCAATCAATTCGGACAGACAAACTAACAAATCTAGCATTTTAATATATACGTAAGACAAGCACGATTTGCTTGCTTCTGCTGCGCGGCTTGCGGACCTGCGGGCACCTGGAGTTAAGTAATCTAACCTATTTTGGGATTTTTGCTTTATATAAAAATTGTGAACAAAGGTTGACGAATAATTTCTCTTATGGATCCGAAAATCTAATATTCTAAATCTACACCACTAAAAACCCCATGTCACCCGTCTAGCATATTTTTCAAAATTTGTCAAATGGTGTGAAAATATGTATATATAAAGGTGTGAAATATGCACATAATCTTTTTTATTGCTATACACCATAATACATTTAAGATATCAAACATAAGTTGTGGCATAGCCTACTGTATATAAGGCCTCACAGTAACTTGCGGATTTGGGACTAGGGATGCGGTAGAAGATGGTTGAACTAATACATGAGCTGCCTTAAATAATTAACAAAGCACAATAGAGTTTAGGAATGTATTATCACATATATAAATTTGGTATCAAAGTACCCAAATCCGTTGTTAAAATTTAGATTAGTCATCATATGGTTGTGCAATAGGTTATATTTGTGACAAATTTGGTGATTTTCAGAGGTCGTTTAAGGAAAGTGTTTTTGTTATAAGGTTTTTTGCATAGAACTGAGATGTGAATAAGATAAAACGAAAGATTTGGATTTTTTTCATGAAATGTTGCTACAATCCAGCGTTGCTATGGAAACGTGTTTTGGTCAGTTGGGGTTATATCTTGAAGACCGCGATAGCTAGACATTCAAATGTAATTCCATTTGATAGCCAATAGACTATTTCCTATCAAGTGATAATATAATTTATTTGTCTAAATTCAATGATTTACGAGTTATTAGACAATTTATCATATTGGTCACATTTGGTAATTTGTCGAATATCTCGTAAACCATTGAATTTAGACGTCGAAATTATATTATCGCTCAATAGAAAATAGTATATTGGCTATCAAATGGAATTACATTTGAATGTCTAGCTATCGCGGTCTTCAAGATGTAACCCCATCTGACCAATTTGTCACAAATATAACCTATTGCGCAACCATATGATGACTAATCTAAATTTTAACAACGGATTTGGGTGCTTTGATACCATATTTATATATGTGATAATACATTCCTAAGCTCTATTTGGGCGCATGCATTTGTTAGAATTTTGAAGTAGTCATTTGTTAGAATAGTTTTCTCATATGCTTGCATTTGTTAGAACGAATTTGAAATAACTTTCAAAATCAATTTGTTCCAAACTCAAAAGGCTTCCTTTCACTTTGCTCTTACTACGTTTCCGACATCAAAGGCCTGCTTTCGCTCTCATTTGGCCACATTCTTTTCTGAAAATGTCACCGTACCCCCCCACAGTGAGCAGAAAATGCCTGAAATCACTTTCAATTTCAATTTGTTCCAAACTAAAATGCCTGAAATCACTTTCTTGTTTTCCCCCCAACACTATAGCATGAATGGACTATTCAAACAAATGCAAGCATATGAAATAACTCATTCTAACAATTGCAAACATATGAGAAAGCTCATTCTAACAAATGCAAACATATGAGAAAACTCATTCTAACAATTGCAAACATATGAGAAAACTCATTCTAACAATTGCAAACATATGAGAAAACTCATTCTAACAAATGCAAACATATGAAATAACTCATTCTAACAAATGCAAACATATGAGAAAACTCATTCTAACAAATGCAAACATCGGGGAGAACTATTCTAACAATTGCAAACATATGAGAAAGCTCATTCTAACAAATGCAAACATATGAGAAAACTCATTCTAACAAATGCAAACAGTAGAAATTCTAACAAATGACTACTTCAAAATTCTAACAAATGCTGCGCCCCCGCTCTATTGTGCTTTGTTAATGATTAATGGCGTATCGCATAATATTGGGAATAAGATATTCGGATTCGATATCTTTAAAAACCTTAGGTCAATATATAACCTACTCTACTCTAAACTCTACCATCAAAATGAATATTCTGTCAGAGATGCGATCAAAGATGAATTTTTGTCTAACCTAAAATCGTTTTTTGGATTAGATGTGTAATACTTTTGGTATTACTGCTGTTAACAGTAAGTTACAAGTAGTTGCGATGAAAATTCCTTCAAAAGTTTAATATTACACATTTGCATCAACTTAAATTGAAAACCTTATAACTAGTCTATAACTAAAATTACACACTCCAAACAGAATATGAAATCTGCTGTTAATAGCATTGCTATTTTCATCCCTGAACATAAAGTATTGTAATATCGTTAAGATACACATAAATTTAAGAATTTTGATATATCTTAACGATACGTAGTACGTACATCAATTACAACATTTTTAAGCACATAAGTGTATTTGGTAACAAAAATACTTACCAGAGATTTCTTGAAAGATGGTGATTGTGAAGTTGTATTAATTTTGAGTAAATAGTTTTAATATCTTGGTAATTTTGTAGATTGTACTGAGTATTTATATACAAGTTGATTTGCTTTTAGTATGAATATATTATGACTTATAGTTTTAGAGTATTAAAGTTCTCGTATTAATCAATAGAGAAATGAGACAAACTACTTATTGTATTGGATCATATTTATTGAAGAAATTTGAACTGGACAATATAATCGTATTGTTTTAGTAATGCATCATATTTGTAGTATTAATATTTGCAAATTAATATCTTACAACAAATTATTACAATTTATGGTGTCTAGATATTGTAGTAATTTTGTTATAAATAAATTTCAGGGATGGAAACTGCAATGCTGTTAACAGCAGGCTGCAGCTGCAGATTTCATATTTTGTTTGGAGTTTGTAATTTTAGATATAAAAATAGTAATATTTACAATTTTAATTTAGGTTTTCAATATGAGTTGTGCAAATATCTAATATTGAACTTTTTAAGGAATTTCATAGCAACTAACTCGCTGTTAACAGCTGTTAACACTAACAGCAACCATTTACATTTATTGTTAACAACTACAGTACACCCTCGCTAAACTAAAAATCGTTCCGATTAGTGATTCGTTCCGGTTGATAAAATACCTATTTTCATAACCCAGGATATTGAGATTATGGATGTTATATAATTTCATACCTATTCCTATACATACAGTCGAGGTATAGGCATTAGTACGAATTTCTTGAGTTGTCATTAGTGCGAATTTGGAGAGTTTGAACTACGTAGTTCTACTGGATATTTTGGGAGTTGGCATTAGTTCTACTCGAATTTTGGGAGAGTTAGCATTAGTTCTAAATAATCAATTCTTGATATTTACTCATTGTTATTCTTCCAAAAATCCATTTAACCACCACCTCACAAAATTAAAATGCCACTTTCACGGTCAATTTGACACTATTTCAAACTGAAAATGCCTACTTTCACTTTCCGCGACTATTTTTCCCCGCAACCATCTTTCTGTTAACGAATGTATGTATACTCTCATAAAATCGAGTAAAACAATGCTAACCTTCTAACATTTCGGTAGAACTAATGCCAACTCTCCAAAACTATCTAGTTCAGGCTTGCAACATACAGCCCGCGGGCTAAATTTGGCCCACAAACAGATTTTTGACATCATTTCTATCATTATTGGTTATCTTATATATTAAAATGCTAGGATTTTTTGTTTGTTTGTTTGTTTGTTCGAATTGATTGAAGAATTGGCAAGTCGTAGAGATACGAAAATTGGCATGTAGGTGTCAAATGATGAATCTACGATTAAGTTCTAAGATCTAAGCGAAATTTTCACACCTCTGCAAAAAAAATGGAAAACAATTTTTCACACCTTTATATACAATACTATGTACGGCTTCACTCTCACAATAGAAATCATTATACGACAATATTGTAGGCTGTAATTGTAATTAACCCGCGGTTGGCTAGGAATGTTGAAAGTGAAAATGAAAGTACATTGAAAGTGAACTGAAAGTGAAAATGAAAGTGGGGTTTTCTCTATTTATACTTTTGAGACGTAGCCAGGCGAGGGTTATAATTAATACTTCAAAGCAATAACTTATGTGAATGTCTCAATTATATATTATAGTGTATGGCAGTTAAAAAGGTTATTTGTATATTTTCACACCTTTATATACATATTTTCACACGATTTGACGAATTTTGAAAATTATGCTAGAAACTAGCTTCCAACGGTTTACATTGGGTTTTCAGGGGTGTAGATTTCGAATATCATATTTTCAGATCGATATGATAAATTAATTGTTTACTTTTGTTTACAATAGATACATAAAGTAAACAAATTACAAAAATAGGCTAGAAACTAGCTTCCAACGGTTGACATGGGGTTTTTAGTGCTGTAGATTTCCAATATTATATTTTCGGATCCATATGAGAAATTTTTCGTTGACCTTTGTTTGAAATATTTATATAAAGGAAAAAAATCCCAAAATATGTTTGATTGAGTGATTCCAGGCGCTCGCAGGGCGACTCTGCGGACACGCAGTGTCCGCAAGCCGCGCAGCGCAAGCAAGCGAAGCGTGCTTGTAATATATTAATATGCAAAAATTAAACGACAAATATGATCCATTGCATAAAATAATATAATTATAATCTAGTTCAAATTTCTACAACGAATATGCTAATATGCAAAAGAATATACGACAAATATGGTCCATTGCTAAAATAATATAGTCCAGTTCAAATTTCTACAATGAATATGATAATATGCAAATATTTCTACTACAAATATGATGCATTACTAAAATAATATGGTCCAGTTCAAATTTCAACAATGAATATGATTCAATCTATTGAGTAGTCTGTATTATTTTTCTATTGATTAATACGTCTAGTTAATCAATTCAAGAATATACAGGGTGGTCCATAAGTAGTGACCTTGAAATGATTTGCTATCATTTCAAAACGAATAACGGCAACTTAATTTGGTAAAAAGTATTAAATATTTACACTTGGGAGATATATAATCCATCCTCAACAGGGGTCTAGTCATTGATAATGTGCTCTAACCTGCCTCAATGATTTCTGATGGTTTTCTGCATGTTTGATGCTTTCTAGAGACCTAGCAGTCTTTGGAGCTCCAATTCTGGTCTTATCTGCAACATTTCCATGCTGCTCAAGTTCTGAACCATTTTCTTAATCGCTCTGGCAACAGAAGCAGATTTACTACCATAATTTCTTTTGTAGGCTCGTTGAGTATTGATCATGCTTCTTTGTTTTCATAGTACGTATCAGTGAATGATCTTTGTTCTTTGTTCTATTGTGTTGCAGTCAGAATGCGTTTCCATTCGAAACGCGTTTCGACTGGAAACGGAAACGCATTCTGCTGCCAGAACAATAAAGAAAATGAATGGTTCAGAACTTTGAGCAGCATGGAAATGTTGCAGATAAGACCAGAATTGGAGCTCCAAAGACTGCTAGGTCTCTAGAAAGCATCAAACATGCAGAAAACCATCAGAAATCGTGGAGGCAGGATAGAGCACATCATCAATGACTAGTCTCCGTTGCCGTTATTCGTTTTGAAATGATAGCAAATCAAAATTAGGTCACTACTTATGGACCACCCTATACTACTATCTAGAGTCTAGACAAAAACACTCGCTGGCAGCCATGTTATTATTTGTACTAGCTAGTCTCTAGCATATTTCAAAAATTCACCTGAAAGTGTGAAAAATACACATTATCTTTTTACTGATATACTACTACCAGGGTTGCCGTGGGAATGGAATTTGAATACCCATCCCCATCCCATTCCCACAGGATTTCTGTGGGAATACCCACAAAAACCCACAGAAACCCACAGGAAAACCCACAAAAACCCACAGAAATACCCACAAAAACCCACAGAAAAACCCACAAAAACCCACAGAACCCACATGTGGGAATACCCATAGGCTTAAAGTCATTCCCATTCCCATCCCATATGGGAATACCCCTTGGAAAACCCACAGATTCCCATTCCCACGGCAACCCTGACTACTACACTATAAGAAAATTTAACTATGTGTGTATATGGTATCGTTCTGAAGTATTATTAACAACAACAGGCGCAAAGTTCATTTTAAGGATAGCAATCTGCTATCAGAACCTTGTTGCTCCGATTTTTCATTTAAGTATCGTACATTGATTTTGGAGTGAAACCATTAATACAATGGCACCTGCTATAACGGCTACTTTATATAGCGGTCACTTGTACATAACGGTCATTTTTAGCTCGACTCTTGGGTAGTCGTTATAGACAGGTTTCACTGTACAAAATGTAGAAAAGGTATGAAAATTTCGCTTAGATCTTTGAATTTAATCGTAGACTCATCATTTGACATACATGCCAAATCATATTCCTACAGGCTACTACTTGCCAATTCTTCAATCAATTCCAACAAGCAAACAAAAAGAGTCCAGCACTGCCAAGTGAGTAGTCCAGCACATAAAGCATTGAGCAATATTTGTGCTCGATTATACTCGGCAGCGCGGGATTTTGTGGGATGTCTGGGTAGTAATTGCTCAGGAAAGGTGGAAGCAAACTTAGCTATACTTTTGATATTTTTTCGTAGCAATATAAATCAGGGTAGTAGCTACCGGTACGGTTTGTTCGGTTCCAACCTAACTACGTACTTCACACCTAGTGCCTACGACCTTGTAAATATACAAATTTTGTGAATTTAATATCAAGCTGTTGATTAAATATTACATTGCAGTATAGGTTTTAAATTTGATTAAATACTTATCCTTATGATGGAATAATCTGTACCAATTTATCTACAAGTAGCTAAATGAAGTTGTTAATTGAATCTGGATACACAGGGATTATAATCAACGTTGTTGTTACTCTTAATTGCGGATATTTGCAAGATTAAACTCGTTTACTATTTCCAACACCGTCAAACACATCAGGTGATGGAATTAATGGTCAATTAGATTGATGACTACATAATATGTGTGCTATCTCTCGCGGAAGATGTTGGCCATTCGACAACATCTTCCGTAACATAGACATTACTACGTATGAAGCTAGAGTTGAATTCGAATAAAGTTTTTGAATCTCGTTTTGAAAATTGATTTTTTTAAATGGATTAAGAAAATTTAATTTAAGGAATGAATTCTACATCGTTTGTTCTGTGGCATCGATTTCGAATCAAAGAGTTCAATTGCGTTATAAGCGGAAAGACAAGGCCAAATTAAAATTGAGTGGATTTCAAATTTCATACAAATAACTTTCTATTATTGCAACATTATATCTGGATTTTATGGAGACGCTTGCAATTGAGAGAATCTGGTAGATTTGTAATTGATCAACTAAGTTGGGAATGTATGCCCTATATGCCGTTCTACAATTGTAGATCGGAATCCAATATTCATATAATTGCCTACTCCAATCTAATCTAATCTAATCTATCTTTTTTTTCATGATTATATTCTTCATTCACATTATAATACTTTCAATTCATATACATACTTGCCAACTGTCCCGTTTTCGGCGGGACGTCCCGCTTTTATCCCCATTCTATTGAGCTAATTTTCTCGACTGTCGCGCTTTTACATGAAATTTCCCCATTATGTCCCGCTTTTTTTGACTCTATGCATAATACTTTTCCATTGTGCCGCCATGTCCCGCGAAATTCAACGCTGCGTCGCGCTTTTATCATGACTCAGGTTGGCATGTATGCATATATACTATATTACTAAAATCATACTACTAAAACAAATTATAGTGAAAGCCAGTGTGAATAGAGTTGCACCCCAGACGACCAATTACAAACCTTTGTTGATCAAGAATGGCGGACCTTTCGTCCCTGAAATGCCCCTTTCGCACCTATTGATTTCTCAATCAAAATGCCTCATTTTCACCTTTTTTTTTCAAACATACTCCACTCCAAAAGCCTCACTTTCCGTTCCTTACAAATTCGTGCCCGTTTATTTTAGTCTCTAATGAGACAAAAATTCCGGGGACGAAAATTCCAGGGACAAAGTACCTTAGTGGATCAATTGTTAATGGCAATACAATTTCTATTGTTGATCAATTGCAACGCCCTCATTTTATGCACTTAAACACAATCATAATTTCGTTAGTAATTCACAATTTATATGTGATTTCTTTTCAGCACATTATTAACAAAAGCGATTGTCGCATACATTGATACAAAATTCCGGTCTATTCCAGGGATAGCTGGATGGTTGGCAAGTGTGCATTTCATTCCAGTTTGTATTACAGGTTGCAACTTAGAATTTCAATCAAGTCACTTTATCGAATCTGTGGGCAGATGTGCAGGTCTCACAACTCTCACGATCTCGAACCACTACTAGTTTGCCATATCTTACGATTTGCTACTTGTCATCACATGATTTATTTAAAATATAGGTTGAGAGGCTTGGATGTGGTTCCCTTTCTATAGCCTTCCCCGGGCCTGGTTGTAATAACACGAATGTGGAATGTGTTTCCGGAGAAAATATGGTCGCGTACTATGTGCTGAAGAATTTAATTTTAGTGTCTTCACGAGAATAGAACTTCCAATAAAACTGAAACCTAATCAACTCGAAACAATAGAGATATTATAAACCTTCGTACACTAAATGTGTATTGAGAATAATTATATTAAAACAAACCCATAATATGACTCTAATAAAACTATATTGTAAGTTAGTTTAATCTAATTTTAATTGCTTTATAAAACTTCTACAAAACTTCATACAAAACTAAATACAGGTAAGTTGAGCTCGATGCTCTGGGTGTCTATCCGATGCCCTTACAAATATATAAAATAGATTTTTCCTTGATTCTTAAATTCTCGTTGTAACCAATATAAACATAAACATTTCTCTATTCTAAATTTTACTATATTTATGTCATATAGTAATGTCGAGACTCAGGAGTAGGAAATTTTTTACATCTGCTGTTCTAGTCCACAATCTTTTTACGTTTTAAATCCAGCATGTGAATCAGCCTACTCATGAGATGGGTCACATTCTCGATCTGATAATATCCCGTTCTGCTGACAACATCATCCTCTCTGATCCCTCTCCTGTCCATCTATTCTCTGACCACTTTCCATATCTTGTAGTCTCTCGCTTCCCAAACCTTCTCTTTCCTCTCAGGAGGTTTCCTATCGTTCCAAATCCATCAACCTCCCAACCTTTCTTGCTGTCTCGCTTCCTCTGATCTCTTGTGCTAACCCACCTGAGCATCTTGAGGAACTTATAGCATCATATAGCAGTACTCTATCTTCGATCTATGATCAGCATGCTCCTCCGCTAACCAAACCCATCCCTGTGTCCCTTGGTTCACCAGTAGCATCAAGCAAGCGAGCGAGAAGGAAGGCTGAGCGGAAGTGGCGCCAGTCTATTGGCCCTGACCATTTGGCTGAATTCAAGCATCAGAAGAATCTTGTGACTGACCTGATGAGCAGGGAATGTCGCAGTTTCTATTCTGATTGGATCAGTCGGTCCTGTCATGACCAGCGCTCACTCTTCCGTAAGGTTAACTCACTTCTCGGCTCTTTCTCAGGAACTCGCCAACTGCTTTGTTCTAAGGTATATTACATCCGTTCCACCATCGATTCAAATGCATCGTCGGTAGGACTCAATTCGTCTAGATAAAGGGTTCTGATTCCTCCAATATCCCGGTTGAACACGGAGTTCTTGTCTTGGTCTCTATACCAGTCTTCTTTTCGGCCTTATTAGGTCCTGTCACGAAAAAAATGGTCCGGGGCCAAAATTGGTCCGAGTTAAATTTTGTGTCATTTAATTACGTACACTAAAGTAGTCCTCTCTTCATAGGATGTGATGGCATTACAATCACTCTAGGAGGTCTCTATTAATAGGGAGTATATTCAATACATGCCAACTGCCTTTTTTTGACGGGACGTCCCGATTTTTGCATTCTTCTGTTGAGCTAATTTTCAGAGGTATTAAAAACTACTATTCGCATGCGAATAAGCTACTATTCGCATGCGAACAAGCTACTATTCGCATGCGAACAAGCTACTACTATTTGCATATGCAAATAAATTACAATTATGGATCATATTCAAGGAAATGTCACAAAGATTTTGGACTCCCACATAATGACATAGGCGTAGGCTCCGGTCGGGTTGGTAGGGCCTTTGCCTTATGATACAATTAGTCCAAAATGGCCATACCAATCATGCAAACCTAAAGGCCCCACCCAATCCTCATTCCAAGTCTACGGCCTCTGGAATGGCATCCCCCGGTCCTTACAATTCGAAATATTTGGACCCTTCGGAACCAATATTTCAAAGTTATACTGAAATATATGGATAACTCTTAAATGATCGGTCTCCCTTAAGTGCGAGTATGGAGATCATGATCCTTGAGTACGTAGATAATGATTGTTGCATATATTTGAGAATTGTTGGAAGTTAGTTGAAAAATTAGGTTCTTATCTGCGTATAATAACCTAATCTCACGATTTAAAAACCTAATCTCACGATTTCGTGACCTCAGGTTGATAGCCCTGTACATGGTAGTACAGTACGTACAAGGTTCTATCTAGGATGTTAAATTGGGGGGGGGGGGGGAAGCTTCCCCCTGCAGATAGAACCCTGTATCCAATAGAGTACTACGTATCAAGAAATACAGTGAGATCAGCTAATGTATGGGGCATAGCTATGCTATTGAATTTCCTGAATGTACAATTACAACTCAAATATGATACGTCAGTGCGCGAGATGATTTGCAATGGACAAAGAAGGATAATTAAATCCGGTCTATTTATCTAAAATGGAATGGAGGACACTACATCGACGGATATTTTATCGATTGAAATTACGTCGAAAAGATATTTCATCTGGTGTGCATTTTGGCAGATATATATTGACACCTTCAAATTTGCTACTGCTCAAAAGATTGTTTATCTTTATGGCTATATGTCTGGGTTTGGTTGAGCGACAGTTGCGGAAATAAAATATTCGGAATTACGTGTAATTACATGTGAAATTACATGTGTAATTACACATGTAATTACACATGTAATTACACATGTAATTACATGTGTAATTACATGTGCAATTACACGTGTAATTACACATGTAATTTCACATGTAATTACACATGTAATTTCACATGTAATTACACATGTAATTACACGTGTAATTACACATGTAATTACATGTGTAATTTCACATGTAATTACACATGTAATTTCACATAATTCCGAATATTTTATTCAGCAACTGCATGATAAATCATTTATTTATTTATGTATATGTTGCAGTCAGAATGCGTTTCCAGTCGAAACGCGTTTCAACTAGTCGAAACGCGTTTTGACTGACTTTCTAGTCGAAACGCGTTTCGACTAGTCAAAATGCGTTTCCACTGGAAATAGAATATCATGGGTTATTTTTAACTTCAGTGTACTAATTTTAATTAAAATGGTGACTTTATATTTAAATTACCAGAATTTAGTTCCTTGTTCACATATCTGTTGAATATATCTTATATGGTAGATGATTAATATTTTCCTTATTGTTTCACCACATATTTTTTTGCCCATTCACTGTGTTCAGGTAATTTGTGAGAATTGATAACAGTATGTGTTTATAAATATATTTGAAGAATAATATTATAAGAATATAATCTCTTAATCTACATTCTCCCTATGTATTTCGATTTCTTAATTAATCAGAATCCATATATGGAACTAGAGTCATTTTGAAATTTATAAATAGCATGCGGATGAATATTTTTTTATAACCGAGACTCAAGATGAACATGGAATTGTTATTGATTGCCAGAAGCGTGAGGTTAGTTGTAGACTAGTCATGACCGTAGCCACCGGTACTGTAGGTCCGATTCAATCTGACCACTTTTGAAGAATTTTATACCAAAAGCATCATTTGTTACAGTCGGACTGGTTTCAACTGGACCACCTTTTGTTCCAACCGGACCACTTGAAACCTGATGCCTACGGCCTTGCTAGTAGTATAGTAAGACCACTACTGTTAGTAGTAAACCTGTTTCCGCTCCTCAAATATCTCTTGTGAGGACACGGACAGCATTTCATTATCATAATCTCATTATTTAATTACACGTATATCAATTACCTTGCAAAAATATTGCTACTGACATCCTATGATATACAAGTGTACTAGTACAATTTAACATCGTTAATGAATGAAATATATACATTCTTAAATGCGTTGAATAGTTAAGATCCAACAGAAAGGTTCAATATTTCGATTTAGGGTCAGTTATGGCAAGGTGGCACAGAGTTGCACGCGGGCCGAAATTTGTAATCGCGGCCCGCAATTTTAAGTTAATCCGGCCCGCAACTAAATTATTCGCCCCGCAAAAATCCCGCATAAATATTTTTGGCCCACTTTGTAAGTTACTAACTATAGAGATACACTTAGGGAATCCTTTTATGGGAGTGAGTTTCTGCAAGCACAAATAAGTGGAAATTAACAAAGTTCCATTTACGTAAGTATTCCTTAATTGGTACCTCGTGACAGTTAAAAACATCGTCTCGGTTGTCATCGCGGGGAGCCCTGCCAATATTTCCGGTCCGCAGAGCCCGCAAACTATTATATTCGGCCCGCGTGCAACTCTGAGGTGGCACCTAAAGGTGGAAGAAAACTTCAGTAACAGAAACTTTTACTCCTGTTCCGTTCATTTTTGCTATTAAATTCTTTTCGGAATTTTCAAGAGAAATAGAGACTTAGCTAGCAACATATCTCAAAACCTTATTAATATGGATGGTGAAAATTTACATTTCCTCCATATAGAAACACAATCCTTAATCTTATGTTTTGTATGAGCAACCAAAGTTTAGACATTGTTCTAGTAGAAATTTGACATTAAATACAGTACAAATTTAGATGCGGGCAGGGCGGCTGAAGCAAGTTTCCAACAAACAGTGACCATATTATGTTCTTTTCACGAACCTAGATAAATATATGCAATTCCCCGCTCCAAAAGACTAGGGGATTATGTCCCTACATGGTTAATATTTGAGGAGTATCGGAAGCATGCCATTAGTCCGAAAGCATTTAGTTCATGCGCGTATGCCGACAGTTGAGAAGAAACGCGATAAGAGCAACCTGTAATTTCTGTGGTCTTGGTGAATTCAAGATGATTACTATTTTATCCATCTAGTATTCCAATATTCCTTAACAACAATGAAATTGACACTGTTAACTTCTTAATTGCTCTCAGCGATATATTGTCCAAAAATAGGTCAAATGATAAATGTATAACCGAATATTCGTCTAGATAATCGATCCATATTAAGCCTTCTCAAAACAGCCTACCCTAGTCCCTCTTCGTTCCACCCCTAATTAAGTCTAATGATGACTAAATAAATAAATGTATCCCCTAAATATTGTCTAAATAAGATTGATGTTCTTAAATTCCCTACCGTTATCGCTCTGTAGAATGTGCGGTGGTCCCAACAAACAAAATACGTCTAGAAGATTATCAACAACTTCTCGTGCTGACTTGCTCAAAAGAGGGAGCATAACAAATTTGGTAAGGTGGTCCTGATATGCCATTAAGAAGTTGTATGGTCTGTTAATTTCTGGTGTATTTTGCAGGTCGATTAGGTCAATTTGGCCCCTCGAAGCAATATCTGAACTACGTATTGGTTTTGTGATCGTAGATTTCAGTTGCTTTTTACATTTCTGAAGTTCGCACTCACTACACGATTTGATAAATAATTGGACCACTTCTTTGGAAATTCCGGAATACTTCTGTTTAAGCACTACTGACATCCGGTCTCTTCCAAGGTGCCTTTCTCCCTCGTGTGGACAGCCAAGTATTTCGAAGAGCGATTCTTTGGATACGACTCTCAATAGATCCTGTGAGTTTAGCACTCGACTATATAGGAATTTAACAGATTGTGACTGTTTTACTACATATTTCTTCCTAATATTGTAGTACCTTTGGCTATTAGCTCCGATTAGCTCTTAGAGGCCCAGAATAAATGCGGATGATATCTGTAATCTGAGCTGAACTGAGGACAGACTGATATAATTCAATGGAATTGTTGAATTTTTCCCGAGGGGATATCATGACTGCGATTGTATTGTCTTTTGTTATAATTTTCTGTATTTATCTTCTCAAGAAATAAATGCCGAAATGTATTGCCCATAAAGTTTGTCCAATTGACGTATTTAGACAGCTCAAACTAATCCCTTCAGCTGTCTTTGCTGCTATTCCGAAACCGTCTTAGCGTGATACGTAATTGAATATGACCAGTTTTGATAACCATTATGTTCTTCTTAATATATGTTTCGATTACGAATTGATTGCGAAGTTTGGGAATGAACATAACTTATTTTAATGAATAAATACAATTTGAATCCTAAAATTATATCGTTATCGTGATGAAAACATGATATTTTAATAAAGGCTTTCAAACACTTAAAATTAGTACACTGAAGTTAAAAATAACCCATGATATTCTATTTCCAGTGGAAACGCATTTTGACTAGTCGAAACGCGTTTCGACTAGAAAGTCAGTCAAAACGCGTTTCGACTAGTTGAAACGCGTTTCGACTGGAAACGCATTCTGACTGCAACATATACAATATATCGTACATAAAGTGAATAGATCTCAAAAATATGCTGGAAACTAGTTTCAACGGTTGATCTAGGGTTTTTACGGGTGTTACTTCTGCATATCGCCTTTTCGAAACTGTATGATAAATCCACATATTGAAAAGTCCGGAGAACATGTCCAGTGACGATTTTCCTGCCCCGAATGCAAAAATAAACCTTTGTCGTTATCTTCGACGGAATTTATATGGGCCCAAAGAATTGCCCGAATACCTTAAGCTTAACGTGGTTGCCATTAGTCAAGATCATACATGTCAACCTGATGATAAAAGCGGGACGCATCAGAAAGGTATTATACACGGAATCCCAAAAAACGGACATGGGGAGATTTCATGTAAAAACGGGACACTTGTCAAAATTAGCTCAGGAGAAGAGTGAAAAACCCGGGACGGTTGGCATGTATGCAAGATTTTCCTAATGCCAGAAGTGTTATCCAACTATTCTGTCGTTCGGAGCAAATAACCAGATTATTTCATTTTTCATTATTGAGTAAGGATGAAAAAAGGACATAATTTCGCTCTCCCAAGGGAATCGATGAAGCTAAATTATCATTGATTTGGAGAGAAAGATGACATTAGAACTGCTCCAAAGTTCAATTACACGTACGATACTTAATAATGATATTTGTAAATTGTGTCACATAGTTGCCACACTATTGCAAAGAGTTATGAATCAAATTGACTTTTTCACTAAAAAGACAACCAAAAAGACGTGTCAGTCCTATGGGACTGCGGACTCAGTTTTCTTCCGATGTGGTCTACACTCGATCTGAACTGGGCCGGACGGGTAAGTTAGTTGGATGGATCGCGCTAGCTCTAGAGGCGTGAAATCTTGTCCGCAGGCACATAAATGTCGGGGGTACATGTTTTCTGGACTATACGAACTTGTTCTCTGGACCATATGAACAAATTCTCTGGACCATTGGAACAAGTTCTCTGGACTTTTTAATACCTCCTCATTTCGTTATATCCTACTTGGTTAATAACGAATGGCGGATGTTTCGTCGCTGATATTTCTTTGAATGAAATGATCGAATCCTCACTTTCATTCTCCCATTCATTCTAACAAATAATAAATGACAATCATAATCACCCACCCCCTCACGAAAGAAAAATACCACTCTCGCGTGCCATTTAGTATTATTTCAAACCCAAAATGCCCACTTTCTCTTTGCTCTTATACATAATACTCTCCAAAATCCTCACTCCTATTAATTATATTCAGCTTGAGAACCAATTCATGTTTCCCAAGTCCCAAACGTTTGTAATTCCATTAGAAGAGATATCAGCGACGAAACATCCATTTACCGTTAATAACAGGAGTTTCTGTAGATTGTCTTTATCAGTTTGTTCAAATGACAAGATATATATTATGGCTAGCTTTGGTTCAGCGTCTAGTTGGAAACTGGGTGTTAAATTGCTCTGCATATTGATTGGCATTCCAGCAAGTGGGAAGTCCACTTTCATTCATTCTTTCAAGAGCTATCTCGAATCAACTGAGTCTAATTTGAATTTAATTTGTGTTGAGTTTGATGCATTTCTTCCGAGGGATACTAGATGTCAAGCTGGAGGTTCTCCTGATGAAACTTTCATTTGGAAAAAGCATCGAGATTTTTTGCGAGAACAAATTGACAGTTTCTTAGGCTATCCTTTTGGAGAGTGCCCTGATAAACAGTTTTCTGATTTGCTATTATCACAATTACATACAGACTTCAATAATAAAGCCATAATACTTGTCCTCGACGATACTTTCCACTACAGGAGCATGCGGTACGAATACTACAGACTTGCTAGGAAGCATAGAACTGGTTTCTTACAGCTTTGCTTTGAAACAAGTCTTGAAGAGTGCATAGTCCGCAACAAGGCAAGAGAACACCCAGTCCCTGAGCAAACTATTGTGAACATTCATGGACAATTGTCTAATCCAGCTGGGTCCGTTTTCAAATGGGAACAAGAACCAATCAAGATTGATACTGCTAAAGAGTTTGAATTCGATGCAATTGCCACAAAAATTCAGGAATCTTCATTAAAACTATCGCCTCCTTTGGCAGATTCTGAGCAGATCCTCTCCCATAAAGAAGCAGCTCGGAACGAAACGAATGCTAGTATCACACACCAATGCGACATCACGCTTAGAAAGTTAGTAGGAAGTATGGTAAAGGAGGAAAGTAAGAAGGAATTGGGAAAGCAAGCTCTCAAACTGTATGCTGAGAAGTGCAATGTAAAAAGAAGAGAAGTTCTGAATCAGTTGGGTGAAGAAATTTTCGAGAACGAAGTGACACCAAGCGAGATTGAACTCGTAGTTGTTCAAATGATGAAGGAAGCAATGCTTGAAACTCAGTAGGTAGCTAATATTAGCTATTAGTAATTGATATCCCGGTTGAGATAGTTATGTATGCAGATGTTGTTATTCAATTTATTAAAAGTCTGATTAGAACCCTATAGTTAGACTCAATGAAAGACATACATGAAATCAAATATAATTTTAGGAGAATCCTAATTTTTTTTTAACTGATCGTTTGGAAGTCCCCTTTCCAAACGATCAGTTAAAAAAAAATTAGGATTCGTAATCTGTAGCAACTCCTAAAATTATATGTGTGAGAGCTATATTCATTATTTGTCAACGGAAACGATGGGAATAAACAACAGTACGAGTTTTGTGCTAATACCAATCTGAAGTAGGCAGTGGCATCGTGTGGTTCTAAAATGGGGGGGGGGCAAATGAAAATCTGGTGGGCATAAGTGAAGATCTGTGAGGAAAAAGTGAAAATCTAGGGGACTAGAAAAAATTTGGGTGGGCCCGGTACCCCCTGGGACTACGGGCACGACGCCCCTGCCTATATAGGTTACTCGTTGATTATCTCATTGGCTAACTGGATGGTGAAACTTATTTAAACAAGGAAGATGCCTACACATCTCTAAGGAATACCTCAGACATTCTACAAGTCATATCGATTCAGATATTCCTTTTGCAGGATTGTCTTAATAGGGGACAATTTTGCAAAAGGAGCATTCGGTGATTGAAGTTACCTCCAAATCGAATTTCAAAAGATAAAATAATGAGATATTAAAAACTACTATTCGCATGCGAACAAGTTACTATTTGCATATGCGAATAAATTACAATTATGGATCATATTCAAGAAAATGTCACAAAGATTTTGGACTCCCACAGAATGACATAGGCGTAGGCTCCAGTCGGGTTGGTAGGGCATTTGCCTTACATGAATTAGCCAAAGGCTATTATCTTCTATTAGCTATGATAGGATTTGTACAAAATGGCCATACCAATCATGCAAACCTAAAGGCCCCACCCAATCCTCATTCCAAGTATACGGCCTCTGGAATGGCATCCCCCGGTCCTTACAATTCGAAATATTTGGACCCCTCGGAACCAATATTTCAAAGTTATACTGAAATATATGGATAACTCTTAAATGATCGGTCTCCCTTAAGTGCGAGTACGAAGATCATGATCGTCGAAAGTACGTAGATAATGATCGTTGATTATTTTTATTGTATC
Organism: Aphrocallistes beatrix; assembly: GCA_963281255.1. Classification (NCBI taxonomy): domain Eukaryota; kingdom Metazoa; phylum Porifera; class Hexactinellida; order Sceptrulophora; family Aphrocallistidae; genus Aphrocallistes; species Aphrocallistes beatrix. The sequence goes on along the minus strand of OY725500.1, from coordinate 1,302,734 downwards.
TTTGTTCAATACCTTCGTTGTGTTTTACAATATTACAAGCGCGCTTCGCTTGCTTGCGCTGCGCGGCTGGCGGACACTAAGTGTCCGCCGGAGGCTCCCTTCGGTCGCCTGGAGGTGACATTGATTAATTATAAGGGAGATATCATCTTTAAATATGTCCATCCATAGCCTACTCTAATAATGCCTCACAGTAAATAACCAAGGATGCGGTAATAGCCGAATGGATTAATACACGATTAGCCTAAAATCGTTAACCATGCAGAATAGGCATTAAGAATGTATTACCAGCATATATAACAGGGTTGCCGTGGGAATGGGTTTTCCCATGGGAATGAGAAATGATTTTTCCACGTGGGAATTCCCATATGGGACTTCCCATGGGTTTTCCCATGTGGGAATTCCCATGGGTTTCCCATGGGATTCCCATGTGGGAAACCCATGGGAATTCCCACGGGAAATCTCGTGGGAATGGGAATGGAAATTTCTTTCCCACGGCAACCCTGATATATAAACATGGTATCAAAGTACATATATCCGATGTCAAAATTTCGATTAGTCATCATATCATTGCGGCAACAGGTCATTTTAAGCACTATTTTGCCAATTTTCTAAGCTGTTTTAAGCCTACTTCTAAATGTTATTAAGGTAGAATTTTTGTGTAGAACTAAGATTAGTACGAGTTGATTTGAAAAATTTAGAATTTTTGAATGGAATGTTATTACATTCCTACGTTGCAATGGTAAAGCATTTTGATCAGTTTGAGCCATATCCTGCAAACTGTAAGAACTAGGTCTTCAAATATGATCGTATTTGATAGGCAATTGGCTACTTCCTATTAGGTAATAATACAATTTAAACTTCTAAATTCACAGACTATAGAGTTATGCGACATTTAGTGTTTTGGTCACATCCTTAAAATCAACCCATAACTCAAAACTCGTTGAATTTAGAAGTTCAAGTTGTATTATCACCTAATAGGAAATAGTTCATTGCCTATCAAACACGATCAAATTTGAAGACCTAGTTACTACAGTTTGCACGATATGGCCCAAACTAACCAAAATGCTTTACCATAGCAACGCGGGAATGTAACGACATTCCATTGAAAATTCTAAATTTTTCAAATCAACTCTTACTAATCTTGGTTAAACACAAAAATTACACCTTAATACCATTTAGAAATAGGGTTAAAACAGCTTAGAAAATCGCTAAAATTGTCCTTAGAATGACCTGTTGCGCAATGATATGATGACTAATCGAAATTTTTCCAACGGATATATGTACTTTGATACCATGTTTATATATGCTGGTAATACATTCTTAATGCCTATTCTGCATGGTTAACGATTTTAGGCTAATCGTGTATTAATCCATTCGGCTACTACTTCATCCCTAGTCCATGATTTTCAGTCTACTGTGAGGCATTATTAGAGTAGGCTATGGTCCATCTTAGTTTTAAAATCGATATCACTCGAAAAAACACCAAATTTTTCAATTTTTAAAATTTTTGATGAGTAATGATGATGTCATAGCAAAGTGATGAGTCATCATTTTTTGATGATACAGTACACCCTCGCTAATCCGAACACTTCATTCTTAAAATCCGAACACCCAAATTATAATTTTATTCGCCTCTATGATTTGAATAAACGTTTATAAAGTTAAATTTAACATTAAGATTGAGAAACCTCGTTAAATAAGCAATCATAGCGAAATAATATCCTTAATATTCTAACAATACAAATTTATTATAATCAATGCCCTATTGAATTAGTGTTATTTCACTAATCGGAACAAATTCACTAATCCGAACGATTTTTTCGAACATTGGAACAGAGCTGTTCGGATTAGCGAGGGTGTACTGTAGTTGCATCATATGTGAGACGTGTTAGTATACAGATTCTATTAAAATTTCAGCCTTCTATCTCCTATAATGGCTGAGTTATGCCCGAATAACTGTGTTGCTTAACTTTGAAAAATGTGACAATGACGTCATAATTCCATGATGACTCGACATTTTCGTCTGAGCTCAGAACTTACTGGAGCCATAACCAAAAGACTCCCACATGCCAAAAATCAGCTTTCTCCGCCCGGCAGTTTCTTCAATCAATTCGTTACATACATATATATACAAGTATATACATATATATATATATATATAGATATATATATATATATATATAGATATATATATATACATACACATTAATCGAGTTTTAATGGTAAGGATTAATACAATTTGAGGGTATAAATACAATTACAATTTAAATACTGTTGTGTGTCAGAATGTCCAAGTGAAAGTCACCGAAGCGTATATACATTAGATCAAGGGTGCTCAAACGGTGGCCCGCGAGACCATTCGCTGTGGCCAGCAGATAATTCGCTTGTTTTCATTATTCATATATATACAGTAGATTGACGTGCTTCAATCGTCAGATAATAATTGTTTTTTTATGATTTGTGGCCCGTAAGTCGGAGCCTAATTTTTAAACTGGCCCGTAGATTTAAAAGTTTGCATTAGATGGACAATACTCAGGCGTTCAAAATTCCTGAATATACTTATCCCCAATTACATACTAATACTGTATTGTTATGGATTTGTTATATCACAGTATGATACCAAGAAGTAACTCATTCTAGTCATACCAACACTTAAACAATGCTTGTTACTAGAATCCGGGACAGGACGGGAAGCGGTCCACCTGCTCTCCTTTTTGGCGGTATTGAAGTAGTTGGGCTTGTTACACGTGTAACTACATGTGTAGCTACATGTTTGAGCAAGGACGACTTGCTATGGACAAATCCAACTGAAACACACGCGTAAGTACATGCAGTTAATTAATGGCTAGCTACTTAATACACACGTCATAATATTTAGACATTAAATAACTCCTAATCATGGACCACTACATATATATGTAGTGAGCATGCGCATGCTCCTAACCAATAAACGAACACAAATCTTAATCCTAGTCACAAGAAGCGTCTACGTCTCTAATCACCGTACTCTACTTCTGCGGGGCACCTGCAGACATGAGGGTAGTATAGACGGTCCCAGGGTTGCACACAGGGGGAGTGGACAACACTTCATACAGAGCAGAGAGAGTCGTGTTACCTCGACCGATCTTGTTCATATGCTTAATCGCTGGGTCTCGGCGGTCATCGTTGGAAGGAGGAGGAACTCACCAATCGTAGTTGGTCTCTAACACGTACCAAGTTCCCTTATCTGTATCCAGGAAACGGAGATATTTCGGACTCTCTGTCTCTTGTGATCACTGCACCTTCTCCAGGCTTCACTCCTCCCAGGATGAGGTAGCAAGGAGCCATCATCACGCTAACCTGAAACTCCCTGAGCGCACTTGCGTAATCGAGACCTGGCATTTCTAACACACGTCTGATTTCAAACATGAGAAAGTGAGCCTGTCTATTTAACAACATTTCATACAAATTTTCCCATCTAGACCCCTTATCACGCTCATTAGCGCTGATAGTAAATGAGTTCGGTTTCTGTCCAGTGATAATACACACCATTCCCGCGAATGAAGCGCCACTAAATACAGTAGAGCCTCCTTTTTTCGCCACACCGGCCAAATTCTGCAATATTTCCGGGATCGAGTCATCAAGATTCCTAGCATGAATGATCTTGTTATCGTTAGCCGGTGCAACAATTCTAGTACAAGCTGCAGTGGCGTCATAGAGAATGTTCAACAGGATCACATCAGTTATGGAAACACCAGTTTGCTGTGAAATACCTACAATTTCCGCTACGTAATCCATCGGCATATAAGCTAGGATTGCTGGCCCTTGCGTTTGAAGCAGGTCAATCAGGAGATTAGGAATCTGAAGTAGATGCAGTCCTTTCGTGATCACGAGCTTTATCTCAGTCTCAAACTGAGTGACCACCTGGTTCCAGCGTATCTCGGGGGGATCATCGAGATTGATGGTGTAAGTGGGAGTGGGGCGTAAAAGGCACGGAATAATTAAAAGAGCAAATAACAGAGAAAAGAAGAAATTCAAATGAACCATTTTACAATAGAAAAGCAATAAGATACTATATCCAGATCACTTTAAGCTGTAGGATATCCCCGGTTTTAACTAAAATACGGGACATGTCCCAAATTCCCAATAGACCCACGTTTCACTGGATTTAATTATATATCTAGGAGCCAAAACACAACTTATATGTCCTGACAAGATCAACACGAGTAGTACCTTGCTAAGAGTACATGCAACTTGGTACGTTTACTATGTTGGTGTTTCGTGCAAAGGCGTAGGCTCCGGTAGGGTTGGTAGGGCCATGGCAAGTGGCGGATTTAGGGATGGGCGAGGGTGGACAGCTTCGCACCCTCGATCAACCTACCCTTAGATTTTCTTACTGGTGTCTGATATAAACTGTAGAAACAAATTGTTGTTTACTTATTTCTAAAAAATGAGTACCAATTCCTAAGTGTACCTAATTAAGCTCAATATGAATATATTTTCATTAGTAATCTACATCTACATAGCGGTTACCTGTACATACTAGTAATAGACACTACTAGCCACCAAAGTTGTTCTAGGTCTTTGAAATATTCATGGATATCCTGGTTTTTGAATATCCATGGATATCCATGGATATCCACGCAAAAATGACATGGATATGGATATGGATATGGATGGGATTTTTCTCATCCACGGCAAGCCTGCACTCTGCCCTTGCCATAGGGGCAGCTCTGTTCAGAAACTGCACTAAAATGGTCGCCCGGACTAGAATTCGCAGCTAAAACTGATCCCCCGGACCAATTTTGGCCTGACAGGAACAGTGGCAGAGAAGAACTTATGCAAATATCGTAGAGTATATAACTTATCCGTTACGCGTCCAAGTTCCAACGTTAGTACATACCGCGACAACCACCAGATTGAGTCTATGAGCATGGCAGTGAACATAAAAACTCAGTGGAGCACTTCCTTGATGAGTCTTTGGACGCCCCTGTGGATCCTACGCATAACGGAAGCGTCGTCATAGCACTATCCAACCATACCACTTCTGAAGTCGATTTTGACATCCCTGAGACAGTCTAAAATGATTTTCGAGAGATACTGCATCCAGTCCTTCACAGGCATAGAACCCAATGCAGGACTCGGTAATACTGCAGTCTACAGTGATCAGGAGTCGAGAAGGCACAATATTATCATATTCCGACACAATTCCCAAAAGCAACAAGGATATTGCCAGGGTTTGCGTTGGTATTAGTTAGATCCTCACGGTGTCCACGAAAGGCGATGCCATGCCGGCGGCAACATAGAAGTACAGATTTCAGAATAGCTGTTAGATAGTGCCGATTCTCTTGAATATGTTTGCTTAACTTCTTTGTGAATACGGCCCCCAGGTTAGAAAATTTTCGAAAGATTGAACTCTCCTTCACACCCTAGGGGAACAAGGCCATGAAGTGAGTCTGTATAATAATCCATGTGGAATAGCGATCACTGATAAACTGAAATTATTGGTTATATGAGAATAGGAACTACAGATTACAAATATTTTTTGTTAATAATCTGGAACATTAACATTCTTCATCATACCAAGATTATATAAGTTTCTTCCAGTATGATAGAAAACTTACGTTAAAAAAGCTATTCTATCACTTTGATTATTTGTAGAAATGGATAAATAATAAGATTGAATGTAGTTATCTTAATACGTCAGAAGAATACTCATATTAAATCTAGGTGTAAATTTGAAATTATCTAGTGAATAACCCCGAAATAAGTTTCAAAAGTAAAAAAATGAATAAATACACAAACTCTACAAACTTGATGTCCTATACTAATCTAAACAAGCCTAGAGTCCTTAACTAATACTACTAGAGGGGGTTTAAATAATAAAATTCAAAGTTAAGAAAGTTAGTTAGGAACGTAAACTACTTAGTTTCTGGTACCTTGAGCCTAAAATACAACAATTAAATGTTTTAATTGTCCTTTTTGTATTGAATGAAAATCTGTGGTTCGAGTTCCGAATCCGATTTGAGATCGACACCAGACGAAGTTTTGTCATTAATCGGTTTTCCATACTTAAAATGAGGATGGCTACTGTTAATTAGACAAAGGCAATTATATTCAATGTTCATTTCATTATTTCTATCTTTGATGTCTCTTTCCCAGTCAAAATGACAACCATATTCACATGTCCCTTTAGATGTAAAAGCATTGGAATATCCTTGTGTAGGTTCGACATAGAAATGAACAATTAAATTTTTAATCCCAAATCCCAATATCTCCAGCAAATTTGTTCGCTATTGTCTGAACACCCTCTCTCATTTCCTTACGGTCCCAATTTCCCCTCGCTAATTTCCGATTTTCAACTGTTGCAAGAAGTACTTAAGATTGTTTATTTTTCTTTCGTTTTCGTTTGATTTCTTTCTTTGATTTTCAAATCTGGTTTTCAAAAGGGATTTGAATGCAAAAGCGAATGCATATGTCGATATTGTCCTCTCGGCAGCATTTGTCAATTTGGCTTCTATAAAATTAATTTCATAATTCACTATTCTACAGATGCGACATAGAACATTAACGATCTCTTTCACAGTTGAATGAGAAATGTTTGGATCTTTATTCGTGAACTCTTGGATGTTTTTCGCTAAGTCATCAAGAAATTTATCCCAGGTACTTCTCTCAAAATCGTTAGGATCTTTTAGTTGAGAGGAGAGCAGTATAATTTGCTTTCTTTTCTCTTGTTTCCAAATGATATCAGGATGGTTGTAATAGCCTGAACAATATTTGACTAGTGGATAAGAGTCTGTTGGAACCCAAGTTGAGAATTCTAGATTAGTTTTAGCGGCCTGAAAAACGGTTTTCCTCTGCTCTACCACTTTATACAATGAGTATTTAGATAAGTATTCAAACTCTTTGTTATCTGTGTAAGGTGTCATTTCCTTTATAGGCACCCTGTTCTCCTTCCAAGGATATATGAACTGGGTTCCAGCGAAATGATTGCTCTCATCGCAAAACCTTGAGAGCATTGTTTCTCTGAGGTCCTGTAATACGGTATCCATGTCAAATTTAGAATCGCGAAAGAGATTATAGATAGTCTGTTTATTTTCCATTGTTTTAGATTCCATCCTGAATACAGAGTACAAGTCATCAAACTTTTCAGCTAGTTCATCTTCTTCTCCTTCCTTTTTTTCTTTACTGAAACAGCTGATCCAAACTATTTCGAATTCTCTCGTTTGTTCCTCGATTGTTAAGTCTAGATATCGGTCAGCATTTTTTTCAATAACTTGTTGGAACTTATTCGTTTTCTCTGTTAGCTTTATCTCAGTCAGCCTTGCCTTGATTCCGAATTTGAGTTTGTCTTCATAAATTTTTTTCTCCATGTAGATCAGTCTGTTCAAGTTAGATTTTGAGTCATCGCACATGTAATCCATTTTATTGAGGAGTGGATCAGATTTGCATTTTACTAAAAAAGTTGTGAGAGCTTCTTCTTGGTATTTTTCAAAAGCTTCATACAACTCTATCTTCACATCTAGCATTACCTTTGGAGGACTCCATTTGTTGATGTCTTTTAATTTAAAGATCAATTTTTCTGTAATATCTCGATATTTTTCTTTATTACTATAAATTATTTGCTTCATTATTTCGCTCAATATTTTGCTGAGTGCTTTGCTGCACTTTAATTCATCGGTGTTACTGTATTTCACAATGTCTTGGTATTTGACGATGGTGTCCCAAATAACACCAGACATCTCCAACCACTCATTCATTGTGCTGAATGGTATTTTGTAATCATCTTTCATATCACTGAAGTTCTTCCTATGAACAGTATCGTTTTTTAGTTGTTTGATGATGGACATTCGTAAATTAGTAGATTTATTTGCAAAACTAATAGTCGGGGTTAACTTGCATAAATCTGAATCAAATAACTTGGTGAGTTGAATGCTGAAGGAAGGACAAACAAGTTTTCTTTTGACACTTGAATTAGATCTGAAATTTTCAATCCTTCCGTTTCCATTAGATACGACTCTTCATTCAGTTTCTCTAAAAGCGAATTTATCGATTTTAAATGTTTCTTTGGATCTGGATCTGCTTGTTGATTGAGAACGAAGAATATTTTAGGAGCTGCTACCTTGCTTACTTTCAATTTGTTGAGGGAGTAAGCACATATTTGTAAAAGATTCCGCATTTCCTCTCCGAGATCTCCTTTCACATTAATGATAGCAACTTGTGACACCGCTAAACAGAACAACACCATTGTTCTATCAAAGTTAATGCAAGAAGTATCTTGAATGTTCTTTCCTTTTTCAATTGAATCTAATCCTTCTGTATCGAGAATGAGGAAATGATCAGAGTTGTTGATTGGTTGACTGAGCTTTGAAAGAGATCCATAGACACCTTTGGTGCACCTGCCAGCACTAGTCAAGAACTTACAACCGAAGCAGTAGTTCAGTAGCGTAGACTTACCAGAACTCTGAGGTCCGAATATGCTCACTACTATGGGTGGTCTTTTATTCTTGCTAGATATGGGATCTTTTGGAAATTGTCTTTCATAGAATTTGGACAAGAGAACGTTAATGTCTTGGTTGAAGAATCTGAGGTTATCTCCATCAATCAACTCGAAAGGTTCACCTCTATCCACATGGGAACTGAAGTTTGATGAAAGTGTTTCAAAGTATTCCCTCGTTGGTTTACTCTTACTAATGAAGTTATATTTACTTGACAGTAATGCTTCTCTCCAGAGAATCTCCAAAGTGTAGGCTGTTCCATCACTTGAAGAGATTTTCTGTTTCGATAGCATATTGAGTTCTTGTGACAATTTCCACAAAATGAGGGTTGAGTTATCTTCAGATAGGATTTCATTGAAATGCCATGCAATTGCACTCATTTCAGCATTTTCAAGGTGATTAGCAAAAATTTCACATTTTTCATTTAATTCATCACTTTTCTTTTGGTCTGTTTGGCTAGAAGCTTCGTAATAAGAACTCATGTACTCGACAAAATGTGGATAATAACTTAGAAAAGAAAAATCTACTTTACCTTCTGTATTTGTACTTGTATTAATGTCATTCTTTACACTTTCGATCAATTCTTTCTCTCTCTTTAAATTGTCCCAACTACCATATCGAGTAATCAGTGCTTCGAGGAAATTACTTCCAACTAATCTGGGGTTTGTAGTGCTGGAATGTAAGATCATATATCCGTATTTCCTCAATTCCAACAATATTTTTTGGTCACGTTTGATTAAATTTGGAATGAAAATATAAGTAAATTTACCTTTCACTTTGACCCGTTCTTCTTTCTGATCGTTTCCCAAAAAATCTCGAACCAATACATACACATGCTTATTGTTGACTGTGATTTTATTTAGGTTTTCTTTCAAGCGAGGGTAGTTATTTGTATAGTCAGAATAGCTGACATGGATCAATGCAATATCTAAGTTTCGACAAATATCGCTAATGAGATTAATATCTGAACTTCTGTGGCAGTCTATGTATGTCCATTTTGTAGTTTCATGTTTGTTTCTGTCTCCAAAGAGATTTTTCGTCATCTGAATATCGATGGAACCTAAATGGAATGGACTGTTCTGAGGACTTCCTTTCACAAAATCAGTTTCAAACATTAAATCCAGTAGATGGGATTTCCCAATCGGATTCCAAGAAGCCCAACCTAACCCAAATGAAACTAAACCACTGAACTGTTGAAGAGAGTACCAGAGTTCTTTACAGATTTCGAATTGACAAGATGTTTGTTCTTGAGGATAGGGTCTGAGTATTGGATAGTAGAATGGAACTGGATTACTGAACGAATAATGTTCTATACAGAGACCTCTGACGACGGGATCTGACATTTGAAAGATTAAGTGGAAGATATCCAGTGTAGTTAATTGTATGTTAGTAATGCTAGAGATTATCTGTGTTAGTTCTTCTAAAGACAAACTGCACTTAATGTAATAGAAGGCCAGGGGTAAAATCTCTTTAATAATTTTTCTTTGACAATTCCCAACTTTTTTGGCTTTCTCTATTAGTGTATCAAATGTGTCAGAAATAATCATTCTGTATGCAGTGTGTGATATATGTGAATCTATTCCCAAATTGCGTCTTAATAAACTAATTTGTTTAAGTTGTTCTTGGGCATAATGACACTTGAGTTTGTCGTCTTGGTGAAATTGTAGTAGGTATTCACGGATCACTTTCTCCACCCTTTTCAGTTTCAGGCTGAGTTCTGGTACGTCGTCCAGACTACTCGCTCTGACGCATGTCCTAGCTTCAATAGTTAATGTATTTTCAATTTCAAAGAAGTTTTTCGATTCTTCAAATTTCTCGAAATAACCCTTGACATTTGCATATTCGCTTTGCTCATTCTTATGAAGTCCAAAGCAAATAATTTCTTGTAGTTTCACATCCTTTTTTGTTATTAATTGTCTCAATTTATTAACTGGATACGTTCCAAAGTATTTATTTATGATCTTTAAAACCATGTCTCCATCTTTTCCATTAAACAATATAAATTTGTGCTCAACATATTCATTGATCTTCTTTTGTGATAATTTCAATTTACCAGCAATGGCAGTTAATGAGAATCCATTATCTAATAATTCTTTGATCGACACCTTTTCAAATTCAGTTAATGGACTAGCTTCTGAATTCTCTAGATACGCTGCGACAACATCTTCGTGAATTTCGTGTACCAGGGCAATGTCCTTTAGGTTCATGCTAGGATTTTTCTTGACTAACTGTTCAAAAGTTTGTATTTCTTTTTGGGGAACGTTTTTGATTTTGTAAGATTTAAGGATTTTTAATGCCTTTTCTGCTTTGTCATCTGAAATAGAATACTTTTGCACCAAAAGATGAGTTTTATCAAAAAACTTGTCTCCGTTTTGTATTAGAAATGAAACATTTTTTGCTTTTAATCCTAGTTGGATTAGTTCACTTCTTAATTCTTCTTCATTTTGTGGAATAGACGATTTTGGCTGTATAGGTATTGGGGTGGCATCAGACGCGATATTCAAGTAGCTTTTCACAGAGCCTAAAAACCCAGCCATTTTCCATATAATATGTAGTCTTGCTAATTGGCCATAAAATATTTTTAAACATATAAAATGTATCCTAGTAATTTGTTATTTTGGCCTTTGAATTTTAAAATTCTTCTTCATTGTCTATCCATATGCTATGCAGCTGAAAACAGTGTATGCAGCATCGTCAACCTATGGGCCCAAGAATGAAAATAGTGATCAATAGGCAGATATGTATTTATAGCATTTATTCACCAAAACCTGGCTGCATATTAAAATTTTAAATCTTAAAATAGTAAGAATTATTTGATGTTGAATAAGATTTTCATTTGGCAAATAATCTGATTATTCGTGGGAATTATTTTGAGAATTTGTTATTTGACTTGAAGGCTCACAAAAATTATTGAGTTCTTTAGTTGTCGTTAAAACAGTACTCAATACAATTTTATTTTTATTTTTATATATAATCATGCCATATATTAAATAAGTTCATCCGCATGTGGATGAACGTTTTTAATAGCTCAATCATGCCCTATGATGACTAATAAGTTAACGGGCTATTGGCATTATAAATTTTATGATGCTTTGAGGGTGTGAACTGCAGTGGCGTAGCAGCTGTGGAGGTCATAAAGGTAATGGCCACCACACTTAGGATTTCTTGGTAAGTATAACCATTGCAACTTAGCTACAACCCTAAGTATAGATAATTGTAGTAATTGACCTGTGTGGTTAAGTAATAAAGCGAGTGATCGCTACATCACTCCCTCTAAATGAATCCGGGTCCGCCCCCAACTGGTTCTGAGTGCTTCCCCAACCTGAGCACGTAATCATCGTAACTTTTAGCCTTACGAATAGTGGATATCTTCTTTCGCTTACCAGGTTCTCCTCTTGCTCGTTTGTCCCTGTCTCCGCTTGACTAGGTATGGGGTCATCGTCTGGTGCCACTAAACCCACACTTTCTGCTTTGTCCTCTTCCCCTTTTGAGCACTCATCTCATCCGTTTCCCTTTGCATTGGGGCAGTGGTTACTACGACACCTCCGCTGGTATCCTACTTCTTGCACCGACTAGCGTGCACCAATCTGCCCTTGTTCTTTCTCTGAATCTTGATGCTGGCGTTTCTAACGTCCAAAACAAGGTACGGTCCCTCGAACTTCGGGTCTAGCGAACCCTTCCGGAACTCGTTTCTCTTCATTACCCACTCCCCCTTCTTGAGATCTGGGGGTCTTGCTCATTCGCTGCGTACCTAATTCCTCTTAGCTTTACATTGCTTGTCGTTTCCCCGCGCAAGCGTCTCCAACTCGGCTTTAATTTCCCTCAGTCGTTCCACGTGCTGATCCTGGCTGGGTAACTCTGACCACTGCTTGGTGCCCATTCTGGCATCTATCGGTGAAGTGGGCTGTCTATCCGTCATTAGCAGTTGCGCTGAGAACTTTGTTGACGCGTTTTGGGCGTTATTGCAGTAAAAGGCAACTTCTGGAAGAATGTCGGGCCAAGCCTCCTTGGGCAACCTGCGATCTAGCGTTAAGCATCTGGCCACCTGCTTGACCAGCCTATGCATCTCTCTACCAAACAATCCGCCTGGGGGTGATAAGGGGAGGAGTGGTGTTTTTCAATTCCCCACCTCTTGCACAGATTTATAACTTCTACACCATTGATGTTATGAGCCTGGTCTGTCAGCAAGCCCTTGGGCACCCCATGCCCCCGAAAACCCCACCCACGTTCGAACTCGTGCACTAGTGGAGCTGCCTTCTGATCTCGCAAGGGAGTGAGCTCGATGTACCTTGTAAAAACGTCTACAATACATAAGAAATACCGAAATCGATCGTCGGCCCACGGAAGGTTGCGACATCCATCGCCACCAGGTCCCTTGGCCCTATTTTCTCTGTACTGAATTCCTGTAGTGGTACTCTCGGCTGGTTTGAAGGTTTAGCCCTTTGGTGTATCATGCAGCTTTGGCAGAAGATCCGTGCATTCTGCGTCATCCCCAACCAGAAGTAGCTACATTTTAGATTGCTTTACGTTCTTTTCTGGCCGAAATGGCCAAAATTCCACCACACCAAAATTCCATGAAAAAATTGGTCCCCCCGGACCAAATTCCATGGAAAATTGGTCCATAGTAGGACCAAGATTTTCAGCGTAGGACCGATTTTCCAGCGACAGTACCAAAAGCCATGCAATCGTAAATCCTTAGGGGTGTCCATGCGGCGGGCCACTTCGGTCAAGCCCGGACCATACAAATGTTGAGGAGAAGCTACTTTTGGGTGAGGATGGCCGCCGATTAGAAAGAACACTGCCGAGCTTGTTTGACATGTCAACGTGCTAAACCTTCTGATGAAGCCAAGCAGCCTTTGGAGACATTCAATACATCGGGAATCGGACCTGGCGATCTGGTAACGATGGACATAGCGACGCTTCCAGGGGCGGATAACACGTTCAGATACTTTTTGTGCTTAGTGGACGTATTTACGCGGTATGTCGAGGCAATGCCTTCAAAGGATCAGAAGGTTGTCTCCTTGATGCAGGCATTCGAGAGTGGTTGGATATATCGGGGTCATGGGGTTCCAAAAGGGCTGTTGACAGACCAGGCACACAACGTTGACGGGACCGAAGTGAGGGAAATGTGCAATCAACTCGGAATGGAGAAGCGACACACCTCACCCTATCATCCCCAGGCGGACGGACTAGAAGAGAGGAGCAAGGATCAATCAAGCAGGTGACCAGATGCATGACATTAGACAGGAAGCTGAGTAAGGAGTCTTACCAAGAGAAAGGAGTGTTATGATACACAAGGGGAAAATAACCGAGGTTAAAATAGGTGATTCCGTATTGGAGCGGAATGAGACACGTACAGATTCGCTTGATCAAAGAACAAAGGGCCTTTCCAAGTTATTGGGCGTAAAAGCGTCAACTTAAGATCAATCGGGGCAGGGGCCCCAAATGGGTGCACGCCAACAGATTTAAATTATATAGGGGTGGTAGAAATGGTGCGACAACCGCCGTCTATGCTGCACCGACTGGCAGTGACAACGAAAACGACGCACAACAGTTTGAGGAGAATACTGGATCGGAGACAGAGAGTGAGTACCACGAGATAGATGGAGTGCATAGTAAGGGGACAGGCGAGGTAATGCAAGAGGAAGAGTTGGCGGTAATGGACGGTCATGCTGCAGTGGCTTCGGACACTAGTGCCAACAGCAGCCATGTAGATATCCATTAAGAAACAGAGTGCCTAAGAAGTACGATGATTATATAACGTAGGAGAGCACCTGGAGGAGGACAGGTGGAAGGGCGGATAGTACAACCACGGTCGCTAAGTTCAAGGAGGGTGATGTTATAGACTTTGTGTTTTGTTTAGGTTGCTAGGTTACTTAGTAAACACAGGTTGGTGTCTCCTAGTATAAAAGGCAAATAATATAGTAATTGTATATGTCCTAACTTAATTTGTTATTCTATTAGATTCTGTCATTTGTTTATCACTACCATTCCGTCCAGTTTAGTTACATTAACAATATCTCACACCATTAAAATTTACAAATATGAAAAGGAATTATTTGCGATGCGGCGAATTGTTCATACCTCTTCAAACGTGACCGACTGGTGACGAATTGGATTTGCACTAAGTTAAGTACGTAAAACTTTAGGGCATGACTAATTTCTATGACGGAACCGTTCTGGAAATCTAGGCCTAATTTCCAGGACAGGACGAGTCAAGATGTCGAATCTAAGTTAAGTATTTCCGTCCCTTCTCGAGAATTAGGTATCTACCCAAACATACCCAAACTTTACATTTAAGTTGCACTGTGCTTCGGTTAGGTACCTGAGAAAGTAAATAAAAAACGAATACAAATATTAGGTTAAACTCTAGTTGATATGTAATACTACATTATAACAATAGTAGAATTGTCACGAAAATTTTGGTCCGCGAAAATTGGTCCTCCCCCGAAAATTTTGGTTCTGCTATGGACCAATTTTCCATGGAATTTTGGTCCGGGGGGACCATTTTTTTCAGGGAATTTTGGTCCGGGGGGGACCATTTTTTTCAGGGAATATTGGTCCGGGGGGACCATCTTTTTCAGGTAATATTGGTCCGGGGACCATTTCTTTCAGAAAAAATTGTCTGGGAGACTAATTCTTTCATGGAAAATTAGATTCTATCAATCATTTGACATCCTCGATTTTTATACTTTTAATTGTCGAAGTTGTTTGACCCCCGACTGACAATTCATATTTAGTATTCAATACATTAGATGGACAATACTCAGGCGTTCAAGATTCCTGAATATATTTATCCCCAATTGCATACTAATACTGTATTGTTATGGATTTGTTATATCATAGTATGATACTAAGAAGTAACTAATTCTAGTCATACCAACACTTAAACAATGGTTGTTACTATTATCCGGGACAGGACGGGACAGCTGCAGGATATCCCCGGTTTTAACTAAAATACTGGACATGTCCCAATAGACCAGGGGTGCTGTGGGAATGGGAGTGATTTTTCCCCCGGCGGGGATCCCCATAGGGTTCCTATGGGGATCCCCACAGGAATTTTATGGGAATGGGATGGGAATGTGAATTGAAATTTCATTCCCACGGAAACCCTGATACATATTTAGCTAATCTCAAATCTAAGAAGTGTATTTTATTTCTTCTGTTCTCTAAAATCTGAACTCTCATCCTATTGAGTGCCTATCTATTCCAACTATAATAACTAGACCTAATAACAGCTACCGCAGCGCCACTGGGGCTTGACATCCTTTCCAAATGGTGATGCATTTTTCAATGAAATATTGGTTATGGCGGACCAAAATTCCCTGAAAAAAATGGTCCCCCCGGACCAAAATTCCATGGAAAATTGGTCCATTGTAGGACTAAATTTTTCAGGGGAGGACCAATTTTCCCTGAAAATTTTGGTCCCCCGGACCAAAATTTTCGCGGACCAATTTTCCAGTGACAGAATCACTGATGCATATTCAGTACATATACATATATTGTAACTTGATAGTAATACGATAATGAAGAAACTAATTGCTTTGTTAATAATCCTTATGAAACAGTAACACTCTTCATTTTGTTAAAATATTTAGTTTATTCCAGGATGATAGAAAAATTTACGCTAAAATATTCTATCATTAGATTATTTATAGGATAAATTGTCACAATATGCACTACGGAAACATGTAAGAAAATGTAACTGTTTTAGATCTTAAAAATAATGTGAACTGTGAAATCGTTAATACAGGATTTTATAAGATAATTAGGTCAAATACACATTCAATATTCATAAACTTTTGCAATTCAACATCATTTTTCCAATAGCCTGTTAACCTAGTTAGTTTTGAAGGTTGATATACTATGATGAGAGTAAATAATCCTTACTATTAAAACTCGATTATTGTTTATATATATATATATATATATATATATCTGTAACGAATTGATTGAAGAAACTGCCGGGCGCAGAAGGCTGATTTTTGGCATGTGGGAGTCTTTTGGCTATGGCTCCAGTAAGTTCTGAGTTCAGAGCAAAATGTCGACTCATCATGGAATTATGACGTCATTGTCACATTTTTAAAAGTTAAGCAACACAGTTATTCGGGCATAACTCAGCTATTATAGGGGATAGAAGGCTGAAATTTTAATAGAATCTGTATACTAACATACCTCACATATGATGCGACTTTCATCAAAAAATGATGACTCATCACTTTGTTATGACGTCATCATTACACCTCAAAAATTTTAAAATTGACAAATTTGGTGATTTTTCGAGTGAAATCGATTTTAACACTAAGAAGGACTTATTTAGAGATGTTATCTCCCTTATAATTAACCAATGTGACCCCAGGCGACCGAAGGGAGCCTCCGGCGGACACGAAGTGTCCGCCAGCCGCGCAGCGCAAGCAAGCGAAGCGCGCTTGTAATAATTAAAACACACTCTACAAACCTGAAGTCCTATATCAATGTTACCACAGGCCTAGATTCTATCCATGCTAGAGGAGTCAAACTCAAACAAAGGTCGAATATAGGAAAATTCAAACAGAGGTGATGTTAAGAACGTTCATAACTATCCTCAGCCTAATTAAAAAGATTAACAAGCTCTTGTATTTTGTATTTAATGAAAATCAATGCTTTGGGTTTAGATCCTTTCTTAGATTTGAGATTCACATCAGATGGTGTTGTTCATTTACACGCTTTGAGCCTCGGTTAAAAGAATAAGCACCTTTTTAGGAAATTAGGTATGCATTATTTTCTTTGCATTTGATGTAAATTCAGAATTAATAATCATAAAGAGAACGATTTTGAAGGAATCAATGAATTAATCCTTGAATTCATACGTTCTTTTAATTAGCATAAACATCCGGACGGCGACTCATGCGACACGAATCACGCTTGCAATTAATACAAGTAAATTACAAGCGCGCTTCACGCACGTGAGTAGCGCGAGCGGAGGTACCATTGCACCTTATTAGACACAGGAGAGATTCGGGTGGTGCTTTTAAGTCAGTCATAATAGGAACAAATTGTCCATTACTATTTGTTCCTCATGCCCACTCTTCATCCAGAATGGTAGCTCTACCTACGCCCTGCCACGGCTGGACCTGCAAGTACACTCGAAAACTGTGGTACTTTTCCGCTGCTGATGTAGGAGGCAAGCTCTGTGACTGATCATGTGAAGTCTCGGTTGCTACTTTTTCACAGAACCACTGATATCGAAGAGCATCAATTCTTTGTTCGAAATTTCCATTGTAAAGGCACAGTAAAGCCTTCTCACCAAAATTTCTTTTAGTTATAATTAAGTGTGTTTCGATGAAGAATTCTCTGATTTAAAATCTGAATAACAAAAATGCAAAATTTCCTATCAAAGGTCTGCGAATATTCTGATACACACCTAACACCGATTTGAGGCACACTAATGTTCCGCACACGGGTTGAGAACCACTGATCTACTGTATTAGTACGACTTCTTTGCTAATTCTATTTTTTCATGGTGCATTTGTGTGATGTCTGGATGGCGACTGCTTGATAAAAGTGGAGACAAACTGGGGTATTTAATTTATCTTATTTTGCAAGTGGGTATTTTTTCCTCAAGAAGTGACATAAAACAACAACTGCTCAGGTGTTGAATACAAGAACAATCGGTCGGTGCCAATAGCCTCACGCTTATTTATATTTTTTAAAAAAATATTATTATTTAATCTGTACTGATAAACAGCGATAACACTTACTTATATCGGCCAATCATATTTTAAACTTAGAGAGTGATTAGAACTTGCTTGTAGGCATAGGGTTAACTATACGTAGTCTCTATTAATAAATTATATTCAAATTGTAATGCTAAATTCCCGAATTGTCTTGGTAATACAGTTTGCTATATTTTGTAAAATGTAGAAAGTTATATAAAAGATATGTAGAAGACAAATATCACACACCGTCTATGCCATAAGTCCTATTATAAGAGTAGCATTAACAATATGTATAGTCTTGTTTCTTGTGTATACTCTTCGTAGAACGCGTATACCTTTTTTGTCAATTATTGCATGTATGTAGTAGTATGTGTAATATTATTGAGAACATCTTGCTCACCGAAAATAGTTAATATTTCATATGAAGCATGTCTCTTTTATTTGGTTACAACATTACAAGCTATAATGTCAGTATTCTCTACAATCAAAGCAGTGACGTAGTAGAACTCCACTGGGTTAGTACACAGTAACTGATTGAGAGCTTCTCTGATTTTGTATTTACGTAATTAGGATCCTACCCAAGATCCAATTCAAATTCTCCTCATCGAGTATTTCCTGCAAATCAACTATGTTTATACTATATGTTGCAGTCAGAATGCGTTTCCAGTCGAAACGCGTTTCGACTAGAAAGTCAGTCAAAACGCGTTTCGACTGGAAACGCATTCTGACTGCAACATATACCACATTCAGTGACTCTTAACAAATATCACGGAACATCCATACAGTTGATGCACCGATTTTTAGAGTAATGTTATGGGTTTATTTTAATATAAATATTATCAATACATATTTAGCATGTAAGGTTTATAATAGCTCTCTTGTTTCGAGTTGATTAGTTTTCAGTTTTGATGTTCTATTTTCGTGTAGACACATGTTTTAAAAGTAAATTCTTCAGCACACAGTACGCGACCATATTATCTCTGGAAACACATTCCACATTCGTGTTACTACAACCAGGAAAGGTTAAAGAAAAGGAACCACATCCAAGCCTCTCAACCTATATCTTATCCAAATCATGTGATGACAAGCAGCGACACACGGTGATATCTGCATTTCAAGAACAATGTACGAACCAGTCTCCCTTTTTTCCACAGGTCATTTTCTTTCTTTGCTTGAACCCATTTGTTGAAAATTAGCCCATACAAATGAAATTGTATCCTGAAGAATCCAGCTACTGTAGTAGGTTTCAAAGAGAAATATTAGAAGTTTGCTAGTCAAATAGGCTTGTAATCTGATAGTCGGTTTAGAGTTGTATTAACTAGTAGAATCTGAAATCGATAATTAGTCACTATATCAACCCTTGTATGAATCCTCATTATCACTAACCATTATTTTGTGTGACTTGATAAAACATATCAATGTTAAGATTTTTTCTTGCTTTGTTTTTACTTATTGTCAATTGTCAATATTTAACCATCTCAGCATTATCATGCTATAATGAAGCAGGTGATTGTACCTTTACTTCTACCACTGTGAAGTGTAATATCAGAAATAACGGCACAGAACAGATTGGGAGTCTGCTTACAACTTGTAGCAGTAGCTCAGAAAGGTATACAACTTTATATGTGTATAAACAGTATTATTCCAATCCTTATGGAGATATAGTTGTAAGAATCGATTTGCCATCTAATATAAAGAGAATCTTTCTCAACAATGATAGAGATCACGATTATTTCAGGTTGGCAACTTCCACTCAAAATACTGCTTTGACCTATTTTGCAATGAATTATCCTGGTTTCCTTGAATCCAATGACTTTTTTAACAATTTTATCGGATTAAAGTCGATTAAGTTACAAAAGATTTACTCTCAAGGATTTCCTTCATTCACAAATTTGCACGATTTAACCTATCTCAAAGTAAGAATTTCAGGTGAGAGAAATCTAACTAACGCTATGTTTACTGGTCTTGATAATCTTTTGAAATTGGATATTAGCCATTCAGATTTTTCACACATAGCAGGAAATGCTTTTCAACCCTTGATCAATTTGGCATACTTATCTATAAATTACAATAAGATACACGTGATCGAATATGGTTCACTAAATTCACTAAATAATCTCATAATACTCGAGTTAGAAGGAAATGAAATAAGATGGGTTAGCACTAATGCATTTCGAGGCTTGAGCAAATTGCTAAACATTCAGCTTGACAGAAACCCCAATTTCCCATTGGAAACTCTCCTGCCCTTGAGAAACTTGAGAAATTTGTACCTAAATTTTAACAACTATTCAACCATCGATCCTTTCGTGTTTCAGCAATTCACTGAACTATCTAGAGTGTATGTTGAAAATCCTTTAACTTGTGACTGCAGGCTTCAGTGGGCTGCTCAATTGTCTCAACATGGAATTTATGTGTATGGAGATTGTTTAGATCCGATGAATGTGTTTGGAACGAGAATAATCAATCCACTACTCTACACTAACTGCACTCAAATACAGTCGTATAAGTGCTTTGACAAATCCATTTCATGTCCAGATAATAAGCTATGCATTGATACCAGAGATGATTATGAGTGCGGGTGTGTTCAAGGATATACACTTAATAGCATAGGCGATTGCCAAGATATTAACGAATGTAGCATAGCAAATAATTGCGAATATTCTTGTATTAATATGGTAGGGAGCTACCATTGTACTTGCCAAGATGGATACAAGTTAGTTAATGACGGTTATAATTGTGAAGATGTTGACGAGTGTCAATTTCAGAATGGTGGGTGTGAAACTGGGTGTGGGAATACAGTTGGTTCGTATCAGTGTTACTGCGAATTTGGTCACAAGATTTATAACCTCACTGAATGTACAGATACGAATGAATTTTTACAAACACGAGAAGAGCTCGGAATGTTAACGATTGCTATCGGAGAGTATAATTCAAGTTTGGAAAATGCAACAAAGCGTTTTGAGCTAAGAATTGCGGATTGTCAAGATGAACTTAATTTTACAGTTGCAGAATTAACAAAGCAGAATTCGAGCTTTGAGGATTCAACTAAAGAACTGAATTCTACAATTCTTAATTATGAATCAAGAATACAATTGTTACTCCAAACTACGAAATCGCTTAATGCGAGTTTAGAAAACCATATTGAACAAGCTGAGTTGAGGAATTCGAATTGCGAAAAAATGCTGGAAAATTTAGTCAACTTAAACTCCACATCAGATAACTCGACTCCCAAAAATAATGAAGAGCTTCCATCCAACACTTCCTTACTAATCGTTGGGAGTATTTTACTCGTTTGTTTTTTGATTATCGTATTCGAAACAGTGATGTTCATTATTATTCTTGTATTTCACAGACAAAAAGTTAATAATTTAAGAATTTCCATTCAGAAATTAAATCCACAATCCCATCCAGATACAAATGTAACTATGTCAAAGTATTACACATTGAAAGATGCTGAAACAGACGTTACTTCAAATGAAAGTGTTCATCTTAGTGTTTTCAAAAACACAAATTCTGACAATAATTTTCATTTTATGGAGGGAGATACTCATTCGGATGGAATTCCATCTCCAAAATGACTACAACAACCTGTATAGTCTGCTAGATAGCACTCACGTTAGATTTGTAATGTTACAAGTACTTTAGTGCTTAGTTTAAATCATCTAGTGTGCTTTGAAACCCTCGTTTTTTTGTCTCGTAGAATTTAGAATATGACACTTTTCTAGCCTAATATTCAAACATTATTTTATCAGAGGGATGTTTTAGGCGTATATCCTAGAAAAGCTGGATGAAGCTCTATTCTAGCAATCTCTCATCAATCCCGTCTTGATTTCTAAATTTCGTATTTGATTTAATACAATTTAAAGAAATTTCCAATACAGTCGGGTCGCTTTTTGTGAACTACCAGGGAACCAAAAAATCTGATCATAATAGAGATACGTGTACTTCATATTAAGCAAACTTGATTCAATACAAATCCTATCTAAAAAATGAAATTGGGACCAGGAGGATAGTTCATAATAAACGAATTACCATATTAAACGGGTTCATAATAAGCGACCCTGACTGTATTCAGGTGAGTAACAAAAGTGTCCGTACCCCAGTATTCCCCACAGGCGCATTATTTAACTCACTCACGAAATGACGTGCTTTTGCTGTTAAATGATTAAATTTACCGAATACACCGCATAAAAATTCCAAATTAACTGCTTTCCAATAATCCTGAGCGAAACACTACCGTACCCAATGCATACATGCCAACCTGAGCCATGATAAAAGCGGGACGCAGCGTTGAATTTCGCGGGACATGGCGGGACGCAATAGAAAAGTATTATACATAGAGTCAAAAAGAGCGGGACATTATGGGGAAATTTCATGTAAAAGCGGGACACTCGAGAAAATTAGGTCAATAGAAGAGTGAAAAAAGCGGGACGTCCCGCCAAAAACGGGACAATTGGCAAGTATGCCAATGGCATCCCTTATTCGCCCATGGTAGGACAAGATATAGTTCTCAAAACCAACTTATGAAGCTTTTTTCGGTGGCGTAGACTCTGGATGTGGATTGGTAGGGGCTTTGGACTAGGACCCAGGATCCAGGATTCTACTGCAGGATTGGTAGGTACATTTTGGACAAATCGTATTATGGGCCGTTCAAACGTTACGTACCGTAAAATTATCTGGTTTTAGACACTCCCTCTCCCTATGTCAAGCTTTTTGACCATCTTGTAATACAATCATGATCGGGCTGTCACACAAACTTGTAATATTCAAACAAATCAAACAAAATCTCTTTCTGAAACACTCCCTAATCGAAATATCCGGATAGCACTCAAGACCGTATATATGTATTTTAAGAATTGCCCACGATTGAGGGAATACTTAATTTACGGAATGGAATGGAACGGAACAATTCCGGGAAATCTGCGTACCTAATTTACGGAACTTGACGGAACGGTTCCGGAATTGAAATGGCTATTTTGCGAAATATCCAATTCCGGGTATTATTAATGCCTAATTTACGGAATACTCCGTAAATTTAGCATTTAAATTCCGGAACCGTTCCGTCAAGTTCCGTAAATTAGGTACGCAGATTTCCCAGAATGATTCCGTTCCATTCCATTCCGTAAATTAGGATATATCCACGATTGAGTGCTGCTATTGATAATTCAGCATTCAAACGCGCATGCGTATTTACTTTGGGTGTGCTGCCTATACTTTTGTGTGAATCTAGGAACAGATATAATAGTATAGGCGCACAGCTCTAAAATGAGTAATTACTGCTCCCCTGACGAGAGTTTGGAGATAATGGCTTAAGTTTTTCAAAAATATTATGTTAAATCATCCCTTCGATTTTCAAAATATTATGCTAAATCATCATGATTACGCAGTTACTTAGCATTTTGTGATTTTATTCGTTTGATTATTAATCTCAAAACTATTTAACTTATCAATTCCAGATTAATACCAAAAAGTTGCAATGGGTGTCTCTACATTATAAAGTTGTAAGCACATTCCCATCCCGTCTGTGAGGGATTTTAATACTTCCTCGAAAAGAGCATGCTTCTATTTCTTATTTCTTGTATTTTCACATTACCATTAGTATGCACGAGTTTAGATTTCCATTCCTGAGTCTGCTCATCCTCTCTCTCTATCCCCTCTCTTCCCTCTGCGGGATAGAGTTCGCTCTCAACCAGCCTCAGGTGCTGCTACCCACCAAGCCAGAGTCCGGCGTGAGAGCCAACTTCACTCTCAAAGCGGTGGACGGATGCTTCACTTGGAAATCCACTCGGCCTGAGGTTGCCTCTGTCCGTCCTCTCTTCCTAGTTCCGGACAAGCCCCAGTGCTCCCGACACGGAGTGGTCACCTCGGAAACGGACGCGATCAGCAGACTCAGTGCCGTGGTGCTGGCGGAGGAGCTAATCAGCGGACATCTGCTCAGGTTGTAACAGGGATTCCATAACTGTCAAATAAGTTGTACCGATTTTTTTGTCAACCGTTTACTTGCTACTTTATTTTTTCCTCCATTTTAGTTTTAGTTTTTCTACTTTTTTTTTGGTTGTTACCTATTTTTACTTGCATTTAGTTGGGTGGAGTGACTAATTATTGATTCTATAGTGTAAGACCGAAACGAGTGAGCATCGAGCGATTCGTAGAAATATTTGAGTAATTTCAGAATTTTCAGAATTTTATTAATGTTAACCATGTCCTGTTTCCAAGGTGCTCGGGAAATTTATTTTTTCCCGCCATCCACAAAATTTAATTAATACCTTTTTTCCTCCAAAAAAATAAAAGGTAGTAAGTAGCAAGTAAATTCCTGGGTTGTACCTTAGCTCTTTGCGAAGTAGGATTTCTTTAGGTATGCGATATTCAATTCAACAGTTAGCTGAATATAAGTTCTATATTAAGGATAGATCAGTAGTTTACTATTCGTTTTATATTTGTAGCAAATTCGTTCCACAATGTGAAATACAATGGACTCACGCTTAATAGGGTCACATCGGTTAGAGAAGATTTTGTCCCGATTAAGCGGAGAACCCAATTAACCGAAAATATTTTGTATTAGCTTCTATGTGTGAGAGTTATTTCGGTCCTGCCAA
The DNA here is from genome assembly GCA_963281255.1 of Aphrocallistes beatrix. Classification (NCBI taxonomy): domain Eukaryota; kingdom Metazoa; phylum Porifera; class Hexactinellida; order Sceptrulophora; family Aphrocallistidae; genus Aphrocallistes; species Aphrocallistes beatrix. Next base: position 1,277,963 of record OY725500.1, on the reverse strand, counting down.
AAGTAGTCAGATTAAGCGGTTGACCCGATTAAACAGTGACCCTATTAAGCGGAGTCGACTGTATCTGTAATTACAATTTAAATATTTATGACGCGTTGACATTTTCGTTATGGACGCAGCAGTAACTTCTCTCTTCATCTACGTACTAGAATCTAATCGTCGTCGATTTCAAAATTGAATTTTCAAAATATTTAATTTCCAGGTGTGACATTCTGATAGACTCCATTCAGCGCATCGCGATCAAGACCACCACGAGAGAGCTTCTGGTGGAAGAAGCCCCCGAGGAGTTCCAGATCCTGGCCTACGACCAGGAGGGGAACGTGTTCAGCAGCCTGGGAGGTCTCAAGTTCCACTGGTCCATCCATCCAGACGAGGAGAACAAGATGCAGAAGTTCGCACCAGAGTCCATCATCACTTTTGTCAAGTTTGCAGAGTCCAACTACGAAGCAGATGACGTCATCAAGGTATTCAGTCATTTTATGGTTTTTATTGTGTGTAACTATCTTGGTTCATTTCTAATTCTCATATATTTAGGCATACAATGTGCTACCAGGGTATTATACACCCTCCAGAGATACGCTCCTAATAATTTTCATGCGCCTAAATTGATAAATAACATTATAATACAGTCGACTCCGCTTAATAGGGCCACTGTTTAATCGGGTCAACCGCTTAATCGGGCCACTTTTGGCAGGACCGGAATAGCTATCACACATAGAAGCTAATACAAAATATTTTCGGTTAATAGGGTTCTCCGCTTAGTCGGGTCAAAATGTCCTCTGACCGATGTGGCCCTATTAAGCGGAGTCGACTATATATGATAAATTTGAAAATATTCGAAATTTTCACGCTCCTAAACACTTTGAGGCTTAAAATCATCGCCTAAAGGAGCGTCTCTCGCTCCTAGATAATCCTTGTGCTACCTCTTCCATCGAACATGCAACTGTACTTATCTCTCCATCCGCTAGGATCTGGAATCTCGAGGTTCTCGGGGAGACCGCATCCTGATTCAGGGTCTGCAGACAGGCACAGCCATCGTGCGCGCCAGACTGATCGAGACGTTCCTGGCGGACGCTCCCTCCCCCGAGGACTCCGTGCGCGTGCTGGTGATGGAGAACATCATGCTGAGGCCCTCAGCGGACGCGTACATCCTCCCGCTCTCCTTCGTGGACTACCTGGTGGAGCGGAGGAAGTACGGACGGATGGAGATCCTCAGCGTCCCTTCCGAGCAGTACAAGTTCATCGTGGCTAACGAGACTGTCGGGTTAGCTGCTCTCTTCATTCGTGTTCTGTCTGGTCTGAAATTATCGTTGGTTTGATGCGCAATGTTTAAAATGAAAAATCCAGGTCAAACAGACTGGAAATGGAACTCTTAAATTCATTTTTCAAGGAGTGGACTCTCTTGTGTCAGGAGGTGTACACTCTTCATATCATCATCGAATGGTCTAAATTATACAATTAAATGTTACTCATCGTTTCGATGGTCAAAACTGACGGATTACAGATATTTTATCAGACACAGTAGAACTTCGTTAATACTAACGCCAGGGGAAGGTCGAAATTTTTTCGTCTTATCTGGAATTCGTATTAACCAGAGTGATTCACATGTATTCTCCTCCTCAGGAGATAGCATATTTGCTCGTATTATCAGTGTTCGTATAAGCGAGGTTCTACTGTACTAGTTATACTATCACCTAGTAGAGTTGTGCACTGAGCTATCTGACTCTCTCATCTCAGGTATGTCCATCGAGACCTCCCTCGCTTCACCGGGGTACAGCTGGGACAGACGGACGTCATCCTGAGGGACGCGAACATGGCGGGGTTGGGAGGCGCTCATGGGATGAGGGGCCCAGCTGCAGGGGTACACGTGGTGCTCCCTACCCGCATGGGGTGGTGTGTGCACCCCGGGGGTGTGTGGGTGTTGGAGCGTACTCGCAGGTACCAGTTGAGCGTGGAACTGTTAGATCGACTCAAGCACCGCATTCTGTTACAGGATGACGTGAAGCTAGATACAGAGATGGATAGCAAGCACTTCTCCGTATGTTTCCACTTTCAATCTTATCCCCATCTACCCAGTAATGCTAATAAAGAGCATTCCCCGTAGCGACGTGCCTGAGATCAACTCGTTGGGCATGCCTAATTTCCGGGACGGGACAGGACCGTCCCGGAAAATCTAGATACCTAATTTCCGGGACGGGACGGGATCCCGTCCCGGGAATTAGGTATCTTAACCCGTCCCGTCCCGGAAATTAGGTACCTTTTCTGTCCCGTCCCGGAGATTAGGCATCTTGACTCGTCCCGTCCCGTCCCAGAATTAGGCATGCCCGGTAGCCCCAACTCGTTCTATTTATAGGTCCACTTTGAGTCACAGAACAGTTCTTACTTCGAAGTGACTCCAATCAAAGTTGGCACAACCAAGCTACTGTCAGCTCTCTCTGAGATAACAGTGATGAATGCTGGCGGGGATAAGGAGCCGCTACAGGTGGGACTGACCAAGGTGCAGGAAGTCACCATCTACGATCCTATCACGATCCAACCGCAGATTCTGTGTCTGCTGTGGGACCTGGGGTCCAACCGGACGTACCACGGAGTCCTGTCCGCTCAGGGCGGCTCTGGGGAGTACTACTGGTCCATCGGGGAGACAGGCATCGCGTCCATTTCTCAGATCGGTAGGGTGAGCGGTATCAGAGAGGGACAGACTGTGGCCAGGGTTAACGACCGAATGAATAATCTCCATTTCGCGACAGCTCCCGTGTTCGTAGTCCCCCCTGACGCCATCTCCTTCCTCCCCTCTCAGGTGGAGGTGGAGGTGGGTTCAGAGGTGTTGCTCCCCCTCAGGGTGCAGGCGGAGGTGGAGTGGGACGGGGAGAGGAGGATGGTCTCATTCGAGGACTGCAGACACCTCCCTCTGGAGATCACGTCCAGCAGTGAAGAGATTTTCTCTCTCTCTGTCCCTCCTTCTCTCGATCTCACTCAGCTCCCGGGCTCCTCCTGTCTCGCTATCCGGGCAGTGGCCAGCTCCGTGGGACACACCAAACTGACCGTGACGTACAGAGGCATGGCGCGGTACATCGCGGCTAGTGTCACCTTAGCTGCCTACCCTCCCCTCCAAGTGGTGGACCCTCACACCGGCACGGCTGTGGTATCTCTGGCTGCGTCCTGGGTCTACGTTTTCGAGGGCGGACCTCAGCCTTGGGTGCTCGACCCCTCCTCCTACCTCGAGAAGCTCGTGAGTGAGACCGAGGAGGTGATCCAGATCTCTCAGCACAGGACGAGCGAGCATGAGTACCTCATCACGTGTCTGGAGGTGCACGAGCAGAAGCTTACTTTCTCCGTCGGGAATAAACCCAGTGCGAAGAACCCGTTACCTGCCAGCGTGTCTCTTAAAGTCTCGTTCGCCTGCTCACACCCTGTCTCTATGCAGCTGGTACCGCTGCCTCACCCCCCTCCCTCTTGCCCCCTCCTGCAGTCCCAGGGCTCTGTGCCCAGTTTCGCAGTGCTGAGGGGGCGTAGGGTGGACGTGGAGGTGTCAGTGTATGATGATGAAAACCGGAAGTTCGACAACTTCTCCTCCTTACAGTGGCAATGGAGTAGCTCTAACGCCCACGCAGTGAACATTCTCAACACACATCTGCAGCAGAGCCACAGACAGCACACCCTACCCTGTCACATCTCAGACGACAGTTTGGACACGCAGCTATCCGCCATTGTGGAGAACTACCTTGAAGAGTACCTGTATCGGATCCAGAAATCCTCCCTGCTGATATCCCCTCCCCTCTCCCAGACGATCCTCCTGTTGGCCCGCTCCGCCCCCTCCATCACCCCGAGCAGCCTGAGTGTGTACAACCATCCGCTCAACTCCGTCCACCTCAACGTCTCGCAGGGCTCGGGCCACTTCACACTCACGACAGCTCACCCGGGTCCGCTGCAGCTGGTGCAGGCCACGCATTTGGCGGCTGTGTCTGCGATCCAAGTGTCCCCACTGAACGAGGGCTACACCACCCTGATGGCCGAGGACCTGTGTCTCATGGCCCCAGGAGGCGGGCAGCATCTGGCTAAGGCCAACCTGCTCGTGTCTGGGATATACGCGGTGGAGATACAGGCAGTCGACAAAGTGCAGGTATGTATAAAGGAATGGGACTTTTATTTTAATAATTAATTATAGCGGAATTTAAGATGACATATAATCGCGTTGAAAGTTAAAATTGTATAAATTCCAAGCCAAGGATGAACTAGAATTTTTCTTAAAAGCAGTTGAAAGCACCAAACGCTGAGGACTGCAAATGTAATGGTACAATTCCACATCCTACATGTTCTCCTATGGATGTAGTTTGGTAGGAACATTCTACGCTGTATTATTGTATTAAAATTTGATATATAAAACTTATAGGTTGGAGACTCCATCCTAGGCCTGATACGAGTTCTCGACTCCTCCCGCAACCCCTTCCCCTCCTCCCAACACCCGCACATGTCCCTCGTACTCCGCATCGGGAGAGACATCCTGTCCATCGTTCCAGCCTCTCACACCGACAAACGGCTGCTGTCTCTTGAACAGCTGTCCTATCACTCCGTCTACCACATGACAGGGAAGACTGTCGGCTTCACTAACATTGTCTTCAACGCCAGCACTAAGACAGGCGATGTCGTGTCCAGCAGGCCGACTGAGATCCAAGTGTTCCCTCCCCTCGCACTCAACCCTAAGCTCATCATCCTGCTGCAAGGCTGCGTCTTCCAGATCGTGGCCAGCGGCGGACCCAGGCCGTATGCCAGCGTAGAATATTCCAACGAAGATGACGTCATCGCTACGGTGGATGCAGGCGGCCTCATCTCCTCGCATGTGGTGGGAGAGACGGTCGTGTCCGGCCGCTCGCAGGCCCTGGATCCGGTTTCCGGCGGTCTGGTGGTGTTCTCTGAGGATTCGGTTCGAGTGAGAGTTGTCAAGTTGACAGGTGTCAAGATATTCTTAGCACAGAAGTTTCTAGTTGAAGGGAGTGAAGTTGCGGTGCGAGCTCAAGGCTATGAAGATGACTTCCTGTTCTATTTCGAAGATCCGTTTGAAGGTCTGGTGTTTCACTGGTGGGTGACTAACAGCGATGCAGTGGAGGTGCAGTCAGTGTACGCAGGGAGTGGCGTCCTCTTAGAAGAAGAGAGGACTTTTGAGGGAAGAATTGTGGCTAAGAGTGTCGGAGCTTCTACGTTACATCTCAGGGTGGAGTGCAGACCTGGCCTCTGTGCGCCTGAAGGGTGAGTACTTTGAATTATGTTCATTTTACATAGGGCATTCCAAAAGTTCTCGTCCCAAATCTGTATCTCAAATGAGAGTGAAAATAGGATATTTTCAATTTGTCCATTGTATTCCTTAGGGGATCAGCTTCCAATTTGTATATTGGTTTATTTTAAAAGGACAATTATTGTGGTTCCTATATTAGATTCTTGTACATCGGTTTAGGGCACTGTCGAAAAGTTGGAATTTTCCCATTGAAAATGGCTTAAAACTAAATTTGGAGAATAAAAGTTGTGAAAATCGTAGAATAAGGTCATTAAAAGGTGAAATAATTAAGAACCAATGTGAAAAAGTAAACGGGAGGTGTTCAAGTATTGCTTGTGTTGAAAAAATATCATGCTACTTTTAGTGGATTTTTTGTCAATTTTCGCCACTCAAAAAGTGGGACAAAAATGGTAGTAAACCACTTCAAAACATAGTATTCCCTCAGCCTCAAACTATAATACTTCAGAGAATTCAATCTATATGATAGTTGATGCGTAGAATTCGATGGAGGGATCAGTTTTAATCTAAATTTGCTCAGAACTGAAATATATCAAAAGGAACCCCAAAAATCACGTTCAAAGAGACTACCTTAAACCGATGCACAAAAAATCTAATGTAGGAACCACAATAATTGTCCTTTTAAAATAAACCAATATATAAATTGGAAGCTGATCCCCTAAGGAATACAATGGACAAATTGAAAATATCCTATTTTCACTATCGTTTGAGATACAGATATGTGATGAGAACTTTTTGAATGCCCTTAGTAATATAGGAACCACAATAATTGTCCTTTTAAAATAAACCAATATACAAATTGGAAGCTGATCCCTTAAGGAATGCAATGGACAAATTGAAAATATCCTATTTTCACTCGATACAGATTTGGGACGAGAACTTTTGGAATGCCCTCTGTATTAGTTCCCACTCGTTAGATTGACGAAGTAGGGACGTGAAATTCTAAAATTCTACATACTATGTCACCAGTTCGATGCAGTTAGCTGTTCTACGTATATCCGAAGTATGACAATGGAATTTTTTAATAGTTCTAAAATTGTAGAGTGCATTACATCATATTCATGCTCAATTGCATAATGAATATGAAGTAGTATTTGAATATGTAATATTAGTTTAACTGGTTTAGTCTAACGTCATATGCACTTCATCACGATGTGTTGGTGTTGTGCAATCATTAAATATGAGTCATCTCCATTGTGCCAGCTCATATATCAATCAAATGCTGCTGTCTCGAGTTCACTTTTACAAATACTAAATAATTTCAGTGCTATTGGCTATGCCTGAATATGAGAGTTTTTGGGTTGATATTATGAACAGTTGGAACTATGCTCATACCTTTACAGTCGGGTTGGTCTTGCTTTTTATTACATTTATGTACTGCATCAAGTATCGATATAGAATAAGCGGACAAGGCATTACCCCTGAACCTACTTTTCAAGAAACACCTACTATTGTTTTTCTTGATTTATTTGATAAGCGACTGACTTATGATAAAAACAGATAACTGTAGATGTTAAGTAAGGCTAAATGATGGGAATTATTTTATATTTTCTGTTTTATTCGTCTTCTATGTTCATGTGTTGTTCATACTTGCTCTTCTTGCTCATTAATTGTGTGTATTATGTTTTCAATATATAACTGTGTACAGGGCTGGCGTTGGTTAACCGATTTTATGGTTCGGTATTTTGGTTTCCTCCAGGGCGGTTAATTAACCGGTTACCCGATACCAGTATTAATTGGTTGAAATATGGATTTTTGGACTAAACTTTAACCTGATATTGAAAAAATTGATAATTTTCAGTGGTCTCGAAATATACTTTGTGGTTAGAAAATAGGAATTCTATTACGTTTAATATTCTTGAATCTCCTTCGAAAAACAATGAAATTAGTGTGAATATTTAGAAAATAAAGCAGATCGGCCAACCGATCTAAGATTTCTTTAACCGTTAACGGAGATTGACGGTGGTTAGCCGGTTAGCCGGTTGACCAGTTAACCGAATCCAGCCTTGCTGTGTATAAGGAATATTGATTAGTTGAATGTATGGAATATTAGAATAGTGGACATGTGACATTCTTTAGAAAGTGTCTATTTCGAACACAAAACCGCAAATTGAACAGATAATATCCATTTTCTCAATGGAACTCTTCTCTTTCGAATGTACAATCGATCGATTAACTACTCATGTTTGAACATTTTGGTCGAACTTACAGTAGTATTCGAATTACTTGTATTAACATGCCTTAGCTTATTCAGGATGATTCCATTCATTTCCATTGGGATTGAGAGTACTGACTGGTGTAAGGTAGATACTCGTAGTATAGATGGAACCGGCCGGGTTTGACCAATGCTGGTCGTCCGGTCGGACCGTACCGGGTACCGATAGAAATCCTCGATCGGATGGCTGACTATCCACTTGGTGTACAGTAAAGTAAAGTTTATAGCTTTATATACCCCGAATCCATGCTAATATGTTCTCAGGGGGTTCACAATCTGGATGAAGTGCTAAACCTACTGATAGTTGCTGACTGAGTGTATGCAGCATGTGTGTGTGTGTGTATATGATTGCGTGCTTACAAACTCGGCTATCAGTAGGCAAGAATAGCCTTATCATACATGTCTCCCTCTGAATTCGTGGCTAGTACGCCTTACTATTATATATCTATGTAATTATATATAGTAGTGGTTGATTGGTTCCATTTCTGGTAGATAGTGCTAAAACCCATTTGATTCAATCCAATCGGATATTATTCCAGTGATTTCATTGGAGTTAAAATTTTGAACACGTAATCATCACCTAATTTCATATTTTAAAAGTAGTAATATCTCACGAATAAGAGGAGGTGAAATAAATATAAATATAAATATATATATACAGGCCCGGCGGAAGCAACTTTTTATTGGTCCGGCCAAAGCGGACCAGCCGGACCAGTTCCGCTGGCCCTGATATATATATATATTTCACCTCCTCTTATTCGTGAGATATTACTACTGTGGTCAAGTGACGATGAATCATCATGTTAAAATGGAATAACTGGAAAAAGAGAAGAGATAGAGATTAATTATTCTTTGTGCATTCAACGCCTTTCTATGCAAATATTTTCATGATCAGGAAGAAATAACATTCTATCATGTACAAAAAAATATTATAAATATACTCCTGTTTGCCTCCACCTTTATCAAGCAGTCGCCATCCAGAAATCCTACAAAAGCGCCGGATACAAGTTCAGCCTCATTAATAATGTAATTGGAAAAACAACGGGGAATCATAAGACTCTAAAGTTGTTCTGAGTTTAACCAGGGTTGAACTCCAACCCTGGTGTAAACAGATTACTAAAAACTTTCTTGACTATGTTTAATAATAGTTCTAAAATTCTGCATTACATAATATCCATGTTAAATTGCATAATAAATATGAAGTATTTGAATATGTAATATTAGTGTAACTAGTTTAGTCTGACGTCATATGCACTTCATCACGATGTGTTGGTGTTGTGCAATCATTAAATATGAGTCATCTCCATTGTGCCAGCTCCTATATCAATCAAATGCTGCTGTCTCGAGTTCACTTTTACAAATACTAAATAATCTCAGTGCTATTGGCTATGCATGCGTATGAGAGTTTTTGGGTTGATGTTATAGACAGTTGGAACTATGTTCATGCCTTTACAGTCGGGTTAGTCTTGTTTTTTATTACATTAATGTGCTGCATCCAGTATCGGTATAGAATAAGCGATGAAGGCATTACCCCTGACCCTACTTTACGAGAAACTAACCGACATTTCAAGCAACAAAGAGAGCTTTTCCAGGATTTATTAGCTATGCGACTGGACTATGATAAAAAAAAATAACTAGATGTTAAGTAAGGCTAAATGGATGAATTAATGGAATATTATTTTGTATTTTCTGTTTTATTCGTCTTCTATGTTCATGTGTTGTTCATGCTTGCTCATTAACTGTATGTATTATGTTTTCAATATATAACTGTGTATAAGGAATATTGATTAGCATTAGCTGAATGTATAGAATATTGAGTAGTGGCATGTAAATAGATTTTGATAGAAATTCTCGATCGTATGGCCGACTATATAAGGGCGTGGAAAGTGAGGTCAAGGAGAGCAGTTACCCTAGCCTAGTTATTTAGAAGACGAATTAGCCAACACAACTTCAACATTAGTCTCATCATACATGTCTCCCTCTGAATTTGTGGCTAGCTACACCATACTATTATATTCATCAATGTAATTATCTATTGTTGTGGTTAACCGGTCGATTGGGTTCGGGGTCACGAGATGATGATCGGTTCCATTTCTGGTAGATAGTGCTAAAGCCTATTGATTCAATCCAATCGGATATTATTCCAGTGATTTCATTGGAGTTAATCTAGCACAGTTATGCTCATTACAATATGACTAACTCTGCTGGACTCTATACATTTGGTATCGTGGCACTCAATTGGAATATAGATTAGAATTTAATGATACTTAATGATAACTATCTGCATAATAATATCTTGCTGTAAATCCACACATAACCGTACATACGTATTAATATCTGAAGTTTGTTCTACAATATGCCAAGTTTTGATGTTCTATCAAATTCCTAATTAAACTTGGATTTGAGTAAAATAAATTTCTTCGGAATTGGTACCATTTCCTTATTTGCGTATAAAGGTAGCCAAGACTGAAAAGGATGTATGGAGTGAAGAGGAACACTGAACTAACTATAACAGATACATTTCTTATGATTGCGAGGCATTCTGTTGTTTGAAAAATTGATTCTTCTTCATTGGGCACTTTAGGAAACAAAAATTTCAAAACATAGATTTGTGGTGCAATCGATGTAATTGAGAATATAATGATGCGGAAAAAGATCCCAATTGCGACTGTAGTGAATGTTAGCTTGAAACTGATATGAGCTCGTCTGTAGTAACTCCTCACGCACTTCTCTCGATATTCATGATGCTGTGAATCGAAATAACGTTTGTAGAGGCATTGTTTTAATTTGATTGAGGTTTTTATGTAAACAACATACTCAAACATCAATAAAATTGGATAGAGAATACTTTGTATAACGATGGTGAAGACATTGATAATTCCCAATCCGAATATGACTGCTACTATGCTGCAAAAATATATCAAATTATTCTTTAACCGAAAATAGCCTTCAAAATAGTCATACTGGCTTTGTAGGTATTGCGTGGTTATTCTTATTAAGATCAGCATTGATAAAAAAGAAGTAAGAAAAACTGAATTTATGAGCCTAAATAGAAAAAAGCTATCCGCGGTTGTATGATCAAAACTAGGAAATTCAGCAAACACCGAAAATTCCGGTTTCACTCTATTGTTGAAACGGAGAAAACATTCTATAATGATGCAAAATAGGAAAATGTATTCGCTAGTGCAGATAGCTAGGAGAAGAAGGTATTTATTTCGATATTTAATGGTTTTGTTCTCTGCCATTTTTCTATCAAGCGATAACGTGAAAGTTTCCAATTTGAGCAATTTTGAGATTTTCATCAATTTTAGAATAATATATATCGCCCACAAGAAAGATAATATGAAGGTCGTAAGCATTTCAAATCCCACAAAAAATCCTGAAATGTTAGCTGTACGCAAGGCGAGACTTTGTATTAATTGTGTCGGTGAAATAGATTGAGATAATGTCAAATTGGAATGCATTGCAACTTTTTAAGAATATTTTAAAAAGTAAATGGTACATTTTATTTATTATATTTATAGTCATTTAAACTCGGATAATACCAAATCAATATGAAGCTTTACATCCACACTGGATATATAGTTACTTTTGATTTAGATATTTTTAGACAAAATGATTTGAATCATTAAAGATAATTTAGCATATTATCTCATAATAAATAAGCGTAATTGTGTTTATATGCTGTTGAGGGAGGAAGATTAAGTAATGCATTGAATCAGGAATTTTAGAGTCATTTAATATTATGTAATACATTTCACCACTTTAAAACATAATAAATCCCTGTTTCTTCCACCTTTCTCTTACAAGACCATCATGACATTCATAGGTCATGGATCACTCCTCGTGATCTACTTGCAGCTCTGCTATAGTAAGCATTTAGTCTGTAACTAATGCAATTTAATTATATTAGTAGGATTAAGGCAATTTTAATGGATTTTTCCAATAATTAACGAGTAATAACATAATTTATTTACAGAATTTTGCAATGGTTTGCTCTATAAAATGCTTTTATAATTATTTGAAAACGACACATTTGTGCAGTCTTAAACGATTGATTTGACAATGTTTCGAATGTAGTTCTTTATTCAGCTATTCTATTCCATAAAGATCCATATTTCAAGATCAACTCCGTGTCCAGGTGGTCCCTAAACTCTCTCTCCTGTTCCCCTCCTCCTCCAGCTCCCTCCTCCTCCCACAGAATGGCTACACCCGTGTCAGAACCAACAGAGACACGAACTCCCAGCTCTCCTACTCCCTGGTCACTCCCTGCCAGGACTTCTCAGAAGATAAGCACCTCCCACACACTATCTCCCTGTCAGAGAGAGGAGAGGTAGGTCCACTATGAAATAGCATGCTGTAGCCTTGGTTTCCAAGTTCCAATGGAAGTATTTAATAAGTGTAATATAATGAAGGTAGATGGTACAATGTTTTAAGTACAGGGACACCAGAGTTAGTTATTCTCGTTCTTTACTGCTGAATACTTACGGGATTTTTAAGAAATTGATGTCCTCGTTATATTGTAAAATATAATTCCCCACAATACAAATTCTTATAACTTTGAAAGTATCCTTTTAGAACATTTAATATGGAGGAAATTGTGGAAAAATGAGAAATTTCCTGTATACTAGCTTATCTGTTCCATAATTTGCTTGTCTGATAATTAAATGCGTCCATTCAGGTGCATACAGGGAGTTCGACTGGCAGTGACGTCATCCTAATTACTTCCCAAGACTTCGGACTTAACCAGACCACTGCGATCTACGTCGAGGTGAAGAATGTGGAGGGACTGACACTGCGACCAGAATCCCACATCTCCGCCCTGAAGAACTCCTCCCTCCACGCCTACCCCCTCGGCTTCAGAGCTAGGTTCAGAGCGGTGCTGCAGGATAATCTGGGGAGGGACTTCGCTCCAGCTCGTGTCCCTCTGGACTTCATTCTCAATCGCTTGGACGTAGTGGAGTTCAGTTCTATCGACGACAACAGCTCGCTCACTATCCGTCCCATTAAGCAGGGCTATGCAATTCTTAAAGTCTGTGTGAAGAATCTGCCTCATATCTGCGATTATTTACACCTCCGAGGAGATTACGCCATCATTCCACACCACCCACACATTCACGTAGGCTCTCAGGTTCAGTTCGGTCTGTATCTGATTGAAGAGAGCGGAGAGTGGGCCAGTGGGAACGAAGCGGTGCTCAGAGTCAATCCGTCCACAGGTAGGGGAACTGCTAGCGGGGTGGGGCAGACAACAATTTCACACCGGATTAGCGGACTCGGTGAGACTACGATGGATGTTGTGGTGCATCAAGTTGATCACATTGTAATAGGACAGTTCTCAAATGACGTAATCACTAATGCTCTTACATCTTCGCATTATTCTGTGTCAGTTCAATTCTTCCATTCGCAAGGAGTGGCTAGCTTCACTCCACTCAGCTCAGACACTGGACACATACAGCAGTTTAATGTGTCTTGCCACTGCTTCACAACATCCGGTGATAGCGTTCTTGACCAAACTCTTCCTCCATTTTCTATAACGCCCAAGTTTTATTCAAGTACCAATGAGTATTATTGCGTCCTTACACCCAGCACTGACCCTCAAGCGCAGACTTCATGGGCCGCACACACTGACTTCTCTTTCCAGCTCTCTCTCTACGCCACTGTCACCCAGGAAGGAGGATACCAGTTCTCCTCGGAACACAAGTCCATTCTCGTTACTCCCGCTTTTTACGTTACTGAGGTGTTCGTTACATTGAGTCCGGTCAACCAGAAAGTGTCAGTCGAGATTCTAGCAAATGAGAAGCACGCTCCACACTTGCAGACTGAATCCGACGGAGAACTGCTGTCATCTCACGTGCACTTATCCGGTGACAGCTTGGTGCTCGTCATCTCGCTGGTTAAGATCGATACTCAATCGTTCACCACTCACGTCACACTCACCAGTTCCCTTACTGGGCAGATTTCCACCGTTAGCATTTTCTACAACAATTCTCTCAGTGCCATGCCTGGTTCTACGCGGCCCGTTTCTGAGAAGAACGATTTCCTGGGGGAGAACATCATAGGCATATTCGTTGGGATTCTCCTGGGTATGGCTGCTATTCTCACCTTCCTCGCTTGTCAAGGGAACTTCCCAGTCTCTGGAGGTTGGACTCTCGCTCAAGGAGGCTTTCAGAAGGGCTTGCCCCCCGTCCCTAGTCCAGGGAACTTCTCTCCCGCTCACACCTCTTTCCAACGCTCCCCCCATTCTTCCCCCATGCCTTCCAGACACTCC